>SNQJ01S0069805.1:0-38870 GCA_010110895.2 Picea sitchensis | reverse complement strand
CCCACCTGCCTTTTTCTCCCGATACTCTATGACCCTGTTGGCCAAGCTATCTGAGAGCATCTTTGCCCAATTGAAAGAGCAACCTTCAGCGACCCGAAATATGAGAGGCACCCAAGAGACATAGAAATGTGAGGTGTCTTCTCACCCAAACAGATGACATGACATCATGGCCACATACTTGTATTGTGGCTCTAGCGAAGCAATTGAATACACGCCCTTGTCATTCGCTCTGAATGTCGTGGGGCGCGAAACCCAATCCTTTATCAAACCTGGCATAGTTTTGTCATATTCTGTGCACTCCTTCTTTTTGAATTCTTCCAAGAAATCCGCACCGTATGTATATTCAGATGTGGAAGGCAGCTTATACATTCTTTGTAAATGCTCGGGCTGGAAAGTTCCGATAGTCACTCGCTGACTATTCATAATTGTTCTGGTAGGCATGTCCACATGATCCAAAGCCCAGCGGATCATGTCATAGTAAGGAAGCAACCGGGGCCTGGTTGTTATTCTGTGCATCCCTGACTGGACAACTATCTTATACTTGGTGTGTAAATCGTCTTTTTCGTTGCCGTCAGAATCATCTAAGTAATCAACTAATTCTGCCTGCAGAGCATTGGACACATGCAACCAGTCGGGAATCGATTCGATACTTCGGGGTGAAGTATCGGAGATATTGTCTGAGCCCTGGCTTGTAACTTCGACATTAGTCTTCGTCGCTTTTCGCAGAGCCATGACTGCTTCTTTCTTTTTCGTTCTTCTGTGATAAACCTGCGTATACATGCAGAAGTTACTTCAAATTCGAAAATGATGAGCTCTGCTTGCTTATGAAATTTTTTTTCATTATAACAAAATGAGACTCCCGTATATATTTGAAACTTCTGTAATCTCCGTAATAAGTCTGTCCAATCGCAATTAACAACAAATTGATTGTGTAAAAATCTGATCTACTTTATTCGTAGATTTACCCTAATTATCTATTAATGTCATCAATGTTTGGCGGCTTGCCAGTCAGTCGGAGTATGAAAAGAAAAACGTTTCCTCGAGAAATGTGCAAGCCTCGATGTTCGGGACCTATCTCGTTAAAATTTAAAATATTCAAAATATAGCAACGTTAAATATCTTTCTCGCTTTTCGCTGCATCGGGGATTTGCCTTTAACATTTTAAGTTTTCAACTCACGAGACTGCGAGTACTGATTTTGATTTAAGAGATAATCGTGATTTAAAGTATGATTAATTTCCTAATCATTTTACTCGCGGTATCGCGACTCGGAATTTCGAAGATAAAATTTCGGGAGATTAGTATGCCAAGTTACGAAACTGCGAGAAATCGACAATTAAGACTTAATTAGGATTAAGAGAACTCGGATTAGGTGACTAATTAATCATACTATACTCACATCGTGGTTTCGTGAGTCAGAGTTTTAGACATCATGATTTTCGAAAAGATAGCGCCGAGTGGCGAAGCGCCGAGAACCATTTTAACCATAGTTAGCTTTTGCCTTTAATCTCTGACCAGGGTTATCTTACAAGTACCTCGCGTTCTCGGTTCTCGGGACTGTAAAAAAGAAAAATTAGGTTTGATGAGCGCCGAGGCGTGAAACCCTGACAATGTTAAATCAAAAGTTAAAAGATTTTACCCTAGTTAGTGCTTCGGGCAGAAAATAAAAAACGAGTTTGTCGTTTCGTGACTCGAGATGTATGAACTCAAAGATTAAAGTATCTGACATTGCGAGATCCTGAAATAAATCCAAAAAGGTCGAACGTTTAGTACAAAAGTGGACTTGTTTTAAGGGGAGAAAAAACATCGCTGCTTTTTTCGACAAGGTTGTAGGAAAATTTTTCAAAGTTCCTGGGGAAAAATTCAAAAGGCCATCTTTAGATTTCAAGTGTCAAAGACTGAAAAATGTGAAAGGTTATAATAAGTTAAGGGCGGCTCCAACAGGTTGTTTGATGCATGGCAATGATATATTTGATGATCACTCTAAGATTATATTAAGACTTCCCTATGGATGAAAGGATTATTATAATTTTTGTTTTTGATATTGCTATTTAACATGGTTCAATTGGTTTAATATGATCTTATTAAAAGGGATAATATTGGAGCTTTTTTTAATTAAAGGACTATACACAATCCCTAATGTTATGTGTAATTGTGACAAAATGAGGGTGCATAAAACCTTGCTACTTGACTTATACGCTTTGTTAAATGATATATGTTGATGCATATGGGGTAACGTTATGGAACATTGTTATTTTTTAAAAGAGTTTAACAAAGGTGGTGCACTATGCAAAATTGGGATATGTCAATGGTTATGTGGTTGATTAATGCTTAGAGTTATTTTGAATTGGTTGGCTTGTACATTGAATTGAAAGAGGTTGGGGAAAGAAGCGATGTGAATTTATTGCATGTCACTCAAACAACCCTCGAGGCCCGTCACCCTAGTCATACTTGCATTTTGGTTTTGGGCTCTGGTGGTTGTTGATGCTCTGCGATTTTTGGTTGTGAAGAGACATACATGTTAACTCTCTTCTTCGCGCAGGATTTTCCAGGTATGGTTTCTTACTCTTCCATCCATGATGTTTTCCTTCTCTTTGAATCAATTTTTGGCACAGGATTGCTTGCGGTCTCTGTTTTTTCTTAAGCTATTATTGGATATTTGAGCTATGAAATTGGTGTTGTGCCTGTGGGTTCTTTTGGTGATTATTCTGGACTATTGAGTTTTAAAGAAAAAAAAAGGAATTGTCATGTTCCCCTTGTTGTGGATAATCTTTGTCTGAGTTTATTAATAAATTGACAGTGAAGTATGTTCTCTGTGGAAATTGATTAATATTATTTTCCAAGCTCTAAGATTTGTGCGTGGGTATTACAACCACTCTCTATGTTAATATTTGCTACTCTTTTTCGTCTCTGTGGTTGAGATGTTTCGATTCTCTGGTTGCAAGGTGAACTGTTGAAAGTTTAAAGCTTCATTTTCCTTGACTTGGCACAACCTCGAGTTGTTAGCTATCATTGTGTTTCCCTCACTCACACTATTGTCTGGAAAGTATTGCACAATTGTTAGGGACATAACCCCTCACATAGGTAGAATAATATATTCCGATCTAATAAAGGTCTATATTAATAAGGCCTAGAAATAAGGAAGAATAAGTCGAATGTAAGAAGACCTAATAGAAGCTTCCGCTTCTAGAAGAATCTTCCCCTGGATGGTTCTTTTGATAGACATATTTAGTATAAATAGGAGTCGAGGGTATGAGAAATTTTGTCTTGGATATTATTCTAATAGAGATCTGCTTGATTGGAGGTTTCCCCCTCAAACTCAAAGAGGCAAGTGAACATTGCTCTCAGTAATCAAAGTGCTCTTTCCGGTATTATTCTGGTATCATTTTGGTATTATTGTGGTGTTTGTTTGGTTATATTACTGTTCATTTTCCATTTCTAGAATTTTATTTATGTTCTGCATACTTTTTATACTTGGAATACTACAAGTGGTATCAGAGAACTTTCCTTGACATAAAATTGTGGGTTAATGTTTTTAGGGTAGAGACGTATTCTAGCGTATTTAAGCTACATAGATCTGTCGTCACGTGCATAAACCCATGGTTGGGGATTCTTACACGCATGAAATAAAAGTGGTACTTAAGCACACATATATTGGCTACCCTTGTAACCCATGTTGGTACCCCTTCGAGTGGTAGCGCATCAAAAAACACCTGTATACGGATCGGCCTAAATTTCCTGAAGCCCTCTTAGATAAAATGATCAGTCACCTGACTGCTATAGTGCTACCGAGAACAAAACTTGGGAAGATACTCTCTAGTCCCTGGGTAGTCGGGTAGTATGGATAATAGAATGATCTAGCCTCCTTAGTTTGTTCCCTGAGATATTGGGACGAGTACTACTGTTGGACCCTACACATATATCAAAGTGTTATAGCACAGGGCAAACCCTTGTCTGTACAACCCTTAAATACCTAACCTTTTGGGACAAAAAAAAAACATTCAAGATCTATTGTTGCACAACTATGTCCCCTACATTCGAGTTGCCAAATCACTACTCAAGACTTCCTGATTAAGCATTCGAGCATTTTATCACTGCTGTATTCTTCAGACTGGAGTATAACTTCATAGGTGTAAAAAAACAAAACTAGATTTTGTTGCACCATCATTTGAGACCTATTCCATTGGATTTATCTCTTCACCCTTATCACATTCATACCTATCATTTTTCAGCAAATTGTTTGACCCCACCTGCCACTTTTTGGTTCCCTCATCATCATGGCCCATACTTGTAGCCAAGACTTGGAATCTCACTTCAATACTTTGCAATTTAATTTCATGGAGACCCAACAAGAAGTGAGACAACTCAGTGCCAATATTTCCACCATCAATAAAAACATGCATACCTCCATCGTCACCTCAATCAAGGAACTCAAAGAAGACCTCAAACAAGACATTACTACCCAACTTAAATTTTTAGCTTCGATGATCTTCACCAAGATGCATATCCCTACAGATCCCCCTTTATCTGGCCCTCCTTTGCATACCGAAGCTGGAACTTTCTCTCATTCCCATAATTTTCATCCCCGTCACTTTCAGCATGACCTACGCCTTCGATGATCTTCATCCCCATCTTCACCAAGATTCATATCCCTACAGATCCCCCTTTGGCTGGCCCTCCTTTGCATACCGAAGCTGGAACTTCCTCTCATTCCCAAAATTTTCATCCCCATCACTTTCAGCGTGACCTGTGCCTTTCTCATGTGCATGTGACCAAATTTTATGGCTCGGATACCATTGGTTGGGTAACTCAAATGGAACATTATTTCTCTTTGTACGACATTACAGATGATTTGGCCAAACTCTGGTATGGTTTTCTCCATCTAGATCAAGAATGTTGGCAATGGATAAAAACTGCTCGTCAAGGGTATGTTGCTTGGACACACTTTGTGGCAGATATTTATGAACTCTTTGACACTGACACCAACCATTTAGGACATTTGAAAAAGTTGAAACAATCTGGCACAATGGAAGACTTTGTAGCTTCTTTTGAGCGATTGGATTTTCGTATTGAGGGCGTGATTGATGCTTTTTTCTTAGAATGTTTATTCAGTGGCCTCAAGGATGAGATTCATGCCCATTTCTTCATGACTTGGCCTCAGAGTTGGGTGGAGGATACTAAAATAGATAAGGAAGCACAATAGGTTGTATCTTCTCAAAACCGGAAACCCTCCTTTATTCCTCACACTAAACCATTAAATCCCACTCCTCCTTCTACTCCACTAAATATCCAAAAATTGACCAGGGATGAAATGGATGAATGCCAACTCAAAGGCCTTTGTTATAATTGTGATGACAAATATTTTCCGAGACACAAATGTAAGAAACAAAATATTTTTATGGCCATCTCGGAGGATGTTTCAGAAGAGGATGTTGAAGCTCCCCTTATGCTTGTGTACCTGAACCCATAGACATAACCCCTCCCTCAGACCCTCCTGAAGTAGAACCGATCATTTCCCTAAATGGTCTCATTGGCTTCTCTACTCCCCAAACCCTCAAGCTAATTGTCTACATCAAGCATAGGAAGGTCATCATTCTTGTTGATAGTGGAAGCACCCATAATAATATTCATCGTCACATTTCCCAATAAACTAATTTCTATATCACTGAAGTCAATAATTTCCAAATCATGATTGCCAATGGCAGGTCCATGAAATGTTGAGGGCGTTGTGAAAATGTGCATCTCCAAATTGGTGACTACCACCTGAAATCTCATATGTTTGCTATCTACATGGGGGGTTGTGACATTGTGTTGGGTGTAGACTGGCTAAGGACTTTGGGTCCCATTCTCATGGATTTTAAGGAATTAACCATGCTATTTGACCAGGAGGGCCAACAATATAATTTCCAAGGAATCACCGTTGGTTCCCCTGAGATCATTCGTTCCCATCGCATGGAAAAGATGCTCAAAAAAGGTCATTTTGGTGTTATTGCCCAACTCCATGCCATACAAGCAAATGAGACACCCTTTGTGCCGCAGGACCTCCAATCCATCCTCTATAAATATCAAGTGGTTTTTTCTAGTCCCTAGGGACTCCCTCCTTCTCGTGGTGTTCATGATCCTTCCATTCCCCTTCTTCGAGGAAGCCTTCCTCCCAATATCTGTCCCTATCATCACCCCTTTTCCCAAAAAAATAAAATTGAGAAAATGGTTAAAGAACTGCTTAATGCAAGTGTTATACGTTGTAGTACAAGCCCCTACTCTTCTCTTGTGGTCATGGTCCTTAATAAATAAGGTTTTTGGGGCATGTGTCCTGACTTTCACGCCCTTAAAAAACTCACCATTAAAGTCAAATTTCCCATTCCTGTCATTGATGACCTCTTGGATGAATTGAGTGGTACCCAGTTCTTTACTAAACTTGATCTTTGTTCTAGCTACCACCAGATCTGTATGAAAGAGACAGACATTCCTAAGACTGTCTTTAGAACTCATGATCACTACTATGAATTTTTGGTCATGCCCTTTGGCTTGTGTAATGCTCCATCCACTTTCCAAAGCCTCATGAATCATGTCTTTCGTCCTTTTCTCCATCATTTTGTCTTAGTTTTCTTTGATGATATCCTCATCTATAGAAAAACCTGGACATACCATCTTGCTCATGTGGATCGAGTTCTCCATCTACTCTCTCAACACCAAATTTTCCTGAAACAATCTAAATGTGCTTTTGATGCCTCAAAAGTCGAGTAATTGGGTCATCTTGTTGGCAAGGTCAGCATCAGGGTGGATCCTAAAAATATTGAAGCTATGAAATACTGGCCTCACCCAAAGACTCTTGAAATCTTGTGTGGATTTCTGGACTTAACAGGTTATTATCACAAGTTTGTTAAGAATTATGGAAAGATTGTGGCACCTCTCACTGCACTCCTTAAAAATAATTCTTTCACTTGGACTCCAACAATTGCTTAAGCTTTTCAAACATTGAATATGGCCATGTGCACCACTCCAGTCCTGGCCCTTTCTTATTTCACAAATACATTTTTCCTGGAATGTGATGCTTCAGGGAAAGGAATTGGTGTTGTCCTTATTCAAGAGGGTCGACCTTTCGCCTTTACCAACAAACAATTGTCTAAACGAAATTTGGGAAATCAATCTATGAAAAGGAAATGATGGCTATTCTGCATGTCGTTGATCTTTGGCGCCCTTATCTATTGGGGAAACACTTGAAAATTAAGACAGATCATCAAAGCCTCAAGTATTTTCTAGAACAATGCATTTCCTCCCCAGAGAAACAAAAATGGGTGGCCAAGCTCTTTGGATATGATTATGAGATCATTTACAAGAAAGGAAATGACAATGTGGTTTCAAATGCACTTTCCCAAAAATATGAAGATGAAGGGTCCCTTTTTTCTCTCTCCTTCATTGTACCATATTAGCTCCAAGTCGTTCACCAGGAATGGCTACACGATCCCAAAATTTCACATCTAATACAACAATCGCAGTCCAATTCTCCAGTTTCCCCAGGGTGCTCTTGGCTCCATGATGAGATTTGATACAAAGGTTGTTTGTATTTAAGTAAATAGTCAAAACTTAAATCCATGCTCCTTTCTGAGCTTCATGCTACACCGACAGTTGGGCACTCCAGGTTTACCAAAACCTATGACAGGGTCAAACGTTCTTTTTTCTGGGATGGTATGAAACAGGATGTTCACAAGTTTTTGGTTGAATGTGATGCATGTTAAAGCAACAATGGTGAAATAATCAAATCTCTTGGAACACTACAACCACTTCCAATTACACCTGCTATTTGGTGGGATATCTCTATGGATTTTATTGTACGCTTACCTAAATCGGGCAATAAATCATTCATCATGGTGGTAGTTGAGCGTCTTTCCACGTATGCTCATTTATGTGCCCTTTGTTAGCACTCTGTAAATTTTGTCCGGCTAAATACACAAACGATAGAGGTAACTGTTTCAACCAACTTTAGAGCTGAGGCACTAGCCTGCTCAACTCAGAGCTCTCTCTCTCATGTCACTTGATATTTATTTGGAAATTGGTGGCTAGATTTGGTTTTTTTGGGGGTTTAATAAAGTTGTTGGCAAATAAGGGAAGGAACACTCAGGGCTATGGAGTCAAAATACTAAAAGTGAATGAAAATAGTGCATCAGTTTATAAAACTCTCCAGGGGATAAGGGATAAATGAGGCGATGAATCTAAGTTGTTCTTAAATTTAAATAGAGTGTAGGAAGATAAATAAAACAAATATCTGCATCAGAGCATTACTGAAATGAATTCTGAATTAGTTAAGAGGACAATCACACAGTTTAAATTGCTTAAGCCAAGAGCATCACAAGATGAATTATGGGCCTTTAACTCTCCAAATTAAATAGAAGAAAAAGTAAATGAAATGACAAGTCACATGAAATACATACGATGAAGGGAAACAAAGCTCATATAACCACTCGTTAGAATCCTTTCATAGAGACTTCAAAATATTATGCATTTATATTCAATTCAGATTCAGAAAATTTACAAATAGAGTCTGAGACAACCAAAAGTTGCTCTTACACTTCTGCCAACATTAATTCATTCAAGTAACCCAGTACTTATACAATTTGATCAAAATAACTAAAAATTTGAAGTGTTTCATCTTTCAAAACAATTATGACTGACAGTTTCGGTATACGAAACAATTTACAATAATTGACAAAAATGTTTCAAAATTACGAGCAATTTCTCTGATTGTTCCTTTCCTTTCTCACCATCTGTCTCGCTCTGGTCTTTTTTCGTATCTACAAATTTGATGACACTTGGGGATCACTAACTGGCTCCAGTGATATTGCACTTTTTCTTACCCAACCGCACAATTTCCTTCCATTGCGAATCAGAGGGGATTCTGCAATCCATCATCTCTTTAATCAAAATATCCAAGTCAATGCACATGGCATAGGACATAGTCGGCATGCCGACTTTCACTATTTTGAACTTATTCAAAATTTTGAAGTTTGTAGCCAAATATTCTACTAGATTTGGGCCTTTCATGCTTTATTCTATAGCTTCAAATTTACAATGGTCCATTCTGCAATGCATGAGGAGAGTATTGTAATCTTATTGATTGTATAATGAACCTCTACCATTCCAAAACGATTGGAGGCCTTTGATAAACAATTGTTCAAATGCATCTTTAAATTCCTATATGTTGTGCTCCATTTGCATAGCTTTGTTTTGGACTGATCTGAGCAGGTTATGCTTGGTGATGATTTTCCTAGCTGAAATGATCAATGCAGTCCCGTATTTTACCCTGATAGTTTGAAGATCAGAAGTTGGCATAGAATTTAGCAATTCAATAGAATTTTGGGCCCATTCTAAGGGCTTCTTGGCCAACACTTCATTAACAAAAGCACTCCTTCTCCAAACTGTAGCAACCACATTGTCTTTGTCATTTATAAAATTTAGGTAAACCCTGAATTTAGCAGCTTCTGCAACAATAACATCCCATATGACATGTTTGGCTCCTTGTAATAATGTTTGGCCCTTTAGCCCAGTTTTCATTTTGCTCACTCTCTCTTGCAAATCTTGATTATCTCTGTGAAGTTGAGTCATCTTCTCATCCTTCACCTCCATCTCTTGTTTCAACTTTTCTATAACTTCGTTGATACCTTTGATCTCCCCTGTTTTGATGCTTACCTGGGACATAGCTTGGACCAACCCTTCAGCGCTAGATCCAACCTCTGTATTAGTAGGTACAATGACAGCCATATATGATGTTGTTTCATGTGCTTGTGACCAATTCTCTTTCTCTTTTTCCAACTGCAACACTTTAGCTTTGTAATTGAGTGCCTCCTGTCTGAATGTCTCTTTCTCTTGTTACAAAGAAGTCAATTATGTTGTTTGTGGATGGTCTGTAGATGACATCTTCAGCCTTTTATTTAAGATTTGGATCATATTATCTTTTTCGTCCAGAGAAGTTTTCACCCCTTGAGGACCTTCCGACTCTAGCCTTTTGACTTGTGTCATCCAGGCTTTGTTGGATTTTTTTTTCCTGTTTCAATTGTCCATCTAGTTTGAGTGCATGTGTTTTCAATCTTGTGACCCTCAGACCTAAACTTAGATAATCAGAATATAGCATATCGCTGACATTTCTGTGGAAATTTACTTTGTCAAGGGCACCAATATTTTCATAGTTCATTTGGATATCAGATACCTTATCATCATCAACCACTGCTATGTTAAATGTTTTATTTTCCACATCTCTGACTGAGAGCAAGGAAGCTTTAAATTGCGAAGTATTTTCCACTTCAGGCAAAAGGTCTCTTATTTCATTGTTGGCCATACTTCCCTTCACAACGTACTGGTTCATTAAATATTCCTTGGACTGATAAATTTCCCTAGGTGTCTGACTAAATATGTGTTTCCTGCTGCTAAAAACCTTTGTGTTGCTTTTAGTTTGTGTCCTGTTTTCCGTACCTTCTTCTTTGTTCTTGGTTACAACTTCCACCATTTCCATGCATGTTTTCTCCTTGGGTTCTTCTTCTTCTAGGTCGACTATTTGAGAGGATGATGTGATTTTCATTTTCTTGAGAATATCCTGCTGGTTGTTAGCGCCCAGGGCCTCTGAACTGATCCTCTTATTGTAGACGCTCATTTTAGGATCTTTGACAATCAATATAGGAGAAGGTTTTTGTGTTAGGATCTGTTGGATAGTTGGTTCCATTTTTTTTTCTTGATCATGTTGCATAGTGACCTCCATGTCTACACAGGTTTCTAGATTTGCCAACTTATCGAATCCTTCAACATACTCGTGTTCATAGGGGCTTTGTCTTCTCATCAATCTTCTCTTTGATGTGATATGGTGCAGGTCATATTTTCTTCCTTGCAACTGTGTGAATCAAAATTCATTGAGTTTGGATTGAATATGAGGAAAACAAGACTTGTTCTTCACCACAAAGGGACCTACTATGAAAGGGAATTTTAGATTAGAATCCTTATGTGTTTTCAAAAAATGCTCGGTCTCTGAGATGATCGTTTTGTTGGGCTCCGGATTTATAACATTTTCTTGCTGGTTCTTGAAGATATTGAAGTCTTTTGTTAAGAAAATGAAATTCTTTCTGTTCTATTCATATTCTGTTACACATATATGTTCCGTTGTATACAAAAATTATGAAGTGCTTCCAAAGCCACAAATGAGTGAATAATTCAACTATAAATGCAACAATAAACAGCTAAACAAAGTCAGGAATAGAATCATTGATATAACCAGGTCCACGAAGAAGATAGTTTTTTTAAAAGTGCTCTGCAATTTGAAGCACTTCAACTTGATCTCTGTTGGTTACTAACTTCTGTCACACTGGATCTTCCAAGGCTTCATCACATAAGTCTTGTCAATTGCCACAAGATTGTTGAATTGAACTTATCTAGTCTAGCTCTGGTATCTATAAATGTCACAAGTTGTCCAATTATTAATCGAGTTGATATTACATCAACTGCACTTGAGAAATTGGTTCTCCAGAAGCAGAAGAGTTTGAAAACTATAATGCTCATGACAAATTTGCAGCCTATCATTGATTCTTGTCCCCAATTAAAGGTTTTGAAGCTTCAGGCTTGCAAGTATCTTGAGAATACAACATTGATTCCACTCCATAAAATAAGAGCACTTCGAAACCTCTGTGATTTGAAGAGGAATCACTATAGCTGGACTTTGAATCGTTGGCTCTCAACGAGCACTCAATAGCTAGCATCAATCATTTAAATTCATGCATGTATAACGCAAGGAAGAAAATCATGGAACGATTGACCATGTAAAACGTGTCTCATTCTCTGGTGATACTCTTAAAATCATTTTGTAACTCCTTGTTTATCTAGGGCGCAAAGCCATGCATTGTGGGGGATCTGAAACGTTATATACAGAGCTGCTATGCTCAATAAGGGGGAAGATAGACGGAGCATAGATTAGATAGAAGAATGGAACAAATATCGAATCTCCAGGCCTTGTATTGTTCTTATTTTTTTCAATAAAATAGTTAGAGTTTCATTAATTCGACTTCTGTTATTTGCAAGTTTACTGTAAGCTATTTATTTTCCAGTATGCGTTGATTTAAAGAACGGTCTGTTGTTTCTGTTTAGTTCAAACATTAAAGAAGTTTCAAGGTCATCTTTCCCCGGCTTCATTTTGGACTTCCGTCCAGTTCAAGTCTCAAGCGGTCTTTTAAATATTATTCCCTGCTGTATATTGGTAGATTCGTGATTGTCAACCCTAAGATAGTCTTCGGACATTTTGTAAATTCCACCATTGGGAGGAGTCGAACTCCTGACATTCATTATCAATTCTTGATCTGTATTTATTTGATTAGCAGTAAAATCTAAATTGAAGCATTAATTCTGAGAAGAGGAGGAACAAAGAAGGCAGGGCCCCCTTTGATGGAAACAAAGCTATATACAGTAGACTCCATCTTCAGATTTTAACATCATCTTTCAGCCGTTTTCTCATTGGTTTAATAGAACAGAAGTAGCATTTCATTTGATTGCAATAGAGAGTTTCATTGCATTATAAAATAGAAGGTTGTTGAGTTGTGTGGAGTAATAAGTAGCAAAAACTTAATTGCTTTTAGTCATCAGTGTGCAGTAGACCCTTTACATGCATATTGATACAGAACAGTTTTATGAAGTTAGTACAGAGTAGTACCGAGTAGTGCAGAACGAGTGCAGAACAAAGTAGACTACAGTAGCTTCTTCCAGCAAGTTTCTTTTAGCAGTTCAGAGATTAGTTTGACATTCTTTAAACCCCCTCTTCAAACCCTACATTTCCTGTGCTGGTTCCTCTAAGTCTACCTTCCCGGGTTGACAATTAAATGTTGATTTACATGGTATATCTTTAGCCCAACATTTTGGCGCCGTTGTCGGGGAGGTACTAAAAAGGATTGGAGAGTGGGTAAAGAGTTCTTTGAAATTCATTAGTGTGCAAGTGGTTCATTTCAGCAGTGTTAGATTACATTCAGCAACAAAGAGGTTTTCATTTTAGTATATTTTATTCAACAGCAGCAGAGTCTTGATTTTAGTAGTATTAGATTTGATTCAGCAGTTGAGTTCATCAGTATAAGAGGGTGTGCATTTGATTCAGTAGAAGCAAATTTCCATTCAGCAAGAGTGCATTTCATTTTATTCCAAGATAGTGTGGGTTTCAGAATTATTATCAGTTGATGTGACTTTCAAAGTTTTTAGAAAAGCACCTACAACAAAAGAAAAAAATCACAAAAAATGGACTAATGGATTCAAGATTGAATGAACGGAAGAAGAGATTGTTGCAAGAACTTTCGTGCATCTTGCAGGAACTTGAAGAGATCTCTGCAGCCCAAGAGATGGAGGAGGAAACAGTTGATTCAGTGGTTCTGTGTGAACACCTTTTCCAGCCTACAGAGAACAATGAACAATTAGAAACTCCAGCAGCAACAGAACATGGTATGCATAATCATATTGAACATTGGTTTCAATCTGTTCTACAGCCTTCAGATGCTCTTCTTCTTCAACAAATCTTGGAAATCAAGCGACCGGTGTTGCTTGCTCAGCATGCCTTGGTAATTATACATCTATATCTTCTATCAAAGGGCATGAATTCATTATTGATTCTGCTAAGACGGTGGCTACATTGGTTATTTGCCTATACTTAAAGAAATGTCTCTTTTTCTTTAGGTAGGTAGGTAGGATAGTGAATACCAACTGAAATAAAAAGTGATTGAAGATTTTTATCTAAGTGATGGATGAATGAGTTGAAAGAACATGCTAAGAGTGCAAGGGATCTTTACAAGCACTTTCACATCAATCAAATGGAGAGTTCTCAGGACTGTTAGCATTCTATTACTGTGCTAGTGTTAAGAAGACAATACGTTTTCATGAGGACATGCAAAAGGCTAGGCATGGGGGGATGTTGGGCTCCGGATTTATAAAATTTTCTTGTTGGTTCTTGAAGATATTGAAGTATTTTGTTAAGAAAATGACATTCTTTCTGTGCTATTCATATTCTGTTACACATATATGTTTCGTTGTATACAGAAATCATGAAGTTCTTCCAAAGCCACAAATGAGTGAAGAATTCAACTATAAATGCAACAATAAACAGCTAAACAAAGTCAGGAATAGAATCATTAATATAACCAGGTCCACGAAGAAGATAGTTTGTTTAAAAGTTCTCTGCGATTTGAAGCACTTCAACTTGATTTCTACTGGTTGCTAACTTCTGTCACACTAGATCTTCCAAGGCTTCAACACATAAGTCTTTTCAATTGCCACAAGATTGTTGAATTGAACTTATCTAGTCCAGCTCTGGTATCTATAAATGTCACAAGTTGTCCAATTCTTAATCGAGTTGATATTACATCAACTGCACTTGAGAAATTGGTTCTCCAGAAGCAGAAGAGTTTGACAACTATAATGCTCATGACAAATTTGCAGCCTATCATTGATTCTTGTCCCCAATTAAAGGTTTTGAAGCTTCAGGCTTGCAAGTATCTTGAGAATACAACATTGATTCTGCTCCATAAAGGAAGAGCACTTCTAAACCTCTGCAATTTGAAGAGGAATCACTATAGCTAGACTTTCAATCGTTGGCTCTCAACGAGCACTCAATAGCTGGCATCAAGCATTTAAATTCGTGCATGTATAACACAAGGAAGAAAATTGTGGAACGATTGACCATGTAAAACGTGTCTCATTCTCCAGTGATACTCTTAAAATTGTTTTGTAACTCCTTGTTTATCTAGGGTGCAAAGCCATGCATTGTGGGGGATCTGAAACGTTATATACAGAGATGATATGCTCGAGAAGGGGGAAGATAGACGGAGCATAGATTAGATAGAAGAACGGAACAAAGATCGAATCTCCAGGCCTTGTATTGTTCTTATTTTTTTCAATAAAATAGTTAGAGTTTCATTAATTCGACTTCTGTTATTTGCAAGTTTACTGTAAGCTATTTATTTTCCAGTATGCGTTTATTTAAAGAACGGTCTGTTGTTTCTGGTTAGTTCAAACCCTAAATAATTTTCAAGGTCATCTTTCCCCGGCTTTGTTTTGGACTTCCGACCAGTTCAAGTCTCAAGCAGTCTTTTAAATATTATTCCCTGTTGTATATTGGTAGATTCGTGATTGTCAACCCTAAGATAGTCTTCGAACATTTTGTAAATTCCACCATTGGGAGGAGTCGAACTCCTGACATTCATTATCAATTCTTGATCTATATTTATTTGATTAGCAGTAAAATATAAATTGAAGCATTAATTCTGAGAAGAGGAGGAACAAAGAAGGCAGGGCCCCCTTTGATGGAAACAAAGCTATATACAATAGACTCCATCTTCAGATTTGAACATCATCTTTCAGCCGTTTTCTCATTGGTTTAATAGAAAAGAAGTAGCATTTCATTTGATTGCAATAGAGAGTTTCATTGCATTATAAAATAGAAGGTTGCTGAGTTGTGTGGAGTAATAAGTAGCAAAAACTTAATTGCTTTTAGTCATCAGTGTGCAGTAGACCTTTTACATGCATATTGATACAAAACAGTTTTATGAAGTTAGTACAGAGTAGTACCGAGTAGTGCAGAATGAGTGCAGAACAAAGTAGAGTACAATAGCTTCTTCCAGCAAGTTTCTTTTAGCAGTTCATAGATTAGTTTGACATTCTTTAAACCCCCTCTTCAAACCCTGCATTTCATGTGCTAGTTCCTCTAAGTCTACCTTCCCGGGTTGACAATTAAATGTTGATTTACATGGTATATCTTTAGCCCAACACCTTTTTCTTATGAACTCCAAATAAAATATTATGGGGGTCAGAAAGACTGGTAAAAGATGAGGTCCTTCCTGGTAGCCATACACCCAAATCATTGTGGATTGTATGAACAATATCCAGTCACCTATCCTTCTCTCTAGATTTGGTTGTAAGCATCTTTTCATTTCTTCTAAGACCCTTGGCAAGTCTGAACCGAAGATAAGACTGTATACCCTACACATAATCTTGTTGATGAAGATAATCATGGTGATCCTTTTACATTCAGTTGAAATGAATGTAGTCTTGGGAAAATTAGTTTTGTTAGATTCCAGGAATATCCTCGACAAATGGGTGTAATATCTGAAATGTATTAATGAATTGAAATTCACCAAATGCTGATGCATATTGTCAATAATGAATTTGTCAAAACTGACACAGACTGACTGACCAAAATCTGACATAAAGAAAGTCAACAGGAAACCTAACATGACTTCTACCAAAAACTTGTCATTGTCCAATCCTAAAATTTGACTTAATAGAGAACAAGCCCACTGGACTTCGATGATCATGACACTTACATTGGAAGGTAATGATAGACTCTTTGAATGGTGCTCAAGCTTGAAAATGGTTTGCAAAAACAGGATTTTTACTTATGGTGGGTATTCTCTATAAATTGTGATCATTTTCTGTTCCTCGAACGACTCTGACACCATGGATGAAGACTTGGGTATTTTGAGGGTGTGTCAAAGAGATGGAATATCTATTTCACATAAAAAATCTGACCCTAATTTATTCAGAATGACTCTTTCCTCCTGAGAATATCTCTTTGCACACCAACTTACAAATTCAGGAAAAGGAAAAACTACTTCTACGATGTAAGGGGTGATGGAGGCTTGAGTTTCTTTGAGGAAAGGTAGGTGCATTCCAACATTGTCCAACAAATTTGATCTAGACATAGAAACAGGTGAGACTATTATCTCTATGTCAAAAATGTAGGAGTATCTATCAATTAGGGCTTCTTATTTGGAGGAGAGGTCTTACTCATTTATGGATAAGACAATAGGATTAGCGGCCATGAAGAAAATACATGTTAAGCGGCGAGAGAAACACGAATCTGGTTCAGTTCTGAGCTTGAATTTCAAATGGATGATTTGCGCCAAGTTTTTGAACGTTTGAATGCTTCAAATTATCATAGAATAATTTCAGGGGTTCCTCCTTTTATAGGTATCTATTGACATCAGGGGTTGGAGAAAATGGTTTTAGGTGAACCGCTTTTCGCCCAGATGTGCCTCTGAGGGCGCCACACATCCACAATTTAATCCATGACATTTTTCCCCAACCCACCCTCTATTTGTTAATATTTGTGCTACTTTAATCGTGGATATGAGTTTCAGCCATTGATCTGGGCTGCTTTAATATCTACGGTCCACATTTACCCATCGACTATGGCATCAGTGGTTGGAGAAATTGATTTTAGTCAGACTTATTTTTTCCCCGATGTACCTCTAGAGGCACCATGCATCCAACAATAAAACCATGACGGATTTCCCCGACCCACCCTCGACTGCTTAATATTCACGTTATTTCAATCCTCGATATGCACCTTATCCGTTGATATGGGCCTCTTTCAAGATCGACGGTTTTCTGAGTCTTACTCTTCACGTTTCCACCACATTTGTCCACACGCCGCCATATATAGCATGGTCCTCTACATTATCATATCTCCTTAGCGCCATAGCCCTTCGCTAAAATTCTGACACTTGGATACCATTTGAAAAATGTTATGGTGATAACATTGGCTCCTACTGGGGATGTTATCTTCCTAGTGAGGTAGGAAAAAATTGTAGACTAAGTTCCTACCCATTGGGCTATGATCTATTTGTGTGATCTGAATCCATCATCCTTTATTCAAAACTCAAAACCTACTTAGCACAGCTCAGGGCCTTCACCTCGAGCTTCAACTATGTTTCTTTTATTTTTACTTTCATACGTAAAGAAGAATACAAAATGATTATGTACAATGAATGGAGGGGTGATGATTTTTCAAGCAATGTAATGCTTGAGGAACCTGCCATTCACAGGCCCTCCTCCAGTGGGTTCTCCATTACTTTCCTCTAAAAAATATGTGTTTCTCCCGCGGTAATCTGCAATTTTGAATGGGCCCAACCACAGGTGATCAAAATTCCCATGTTTACCCTTATCTTCATTTCTGGCATCCCATCTTAGTACCTAGTATCCTAGTTCGAAGTCATCCGCTTTGGTACATCTATCGAAAGCTTCTTTGATCTTGTCTTGACATAGCTGGGCATTATTGAAGGCCTTTTCTCTGGTCTTTTGTATACTGATGATTCCATCCTCCCTTCTCCGACCGACATCTGTTTCCGCTTCTTGCTCCTGCAACAACTTCATCACTGGAAATCCCAATGTAGTAGGCAAGAGGGATTCTGTAACATAAATGATCTGGAAAGGAGATGTGGCAATGGATATCTTTGGGGATATCTTGTCATCCCACAATGCGTGGATGAGATTTTTGTGCCATGTCTTTTTATTCTCTTGCAACAATTTTTTGATGATTCTAACCAAAATATTGTTCAAAGACACGAACAAGACATTTCCTTGTGGGTAGTATGATGTGGAATGACCAAGGGTAATGTTGTAATCGCTGTAGAATTTTTCCAATTTTTTAGACTTGAAGATCATTGCATTGTTCGTTATAATCTTGATCGGGCATCCGAATCTGGTCATGATGTTGTCTTCTAAGAACCGAATCATAACATCGTTTGTAGCCTTTCTGGTGGGAACAACCTCGATCCACTTAATAAAATAATCTTTTGTGGTGAGGATCCATTTGTGTTGAGTTGAGGACTGTGGATGTATCTCCCCTATAAAATCCAGGTCCCATTGTCTCAAAGGAGCTTCTACTCAAATGGGTTTTAACAATAGATATTGCAATTTTCCTTTCCCATCGAATATTTGACATTCATGGCACTTTGAAACTTCTTTATAAACATCAGGAAAAATGTTAGGCCAATAAAAACCTGCTCTCAAAAGTTTTGCACAATTGTTTTCCAATAATGATGACCTCCACAGTCACCTTTATGGAAATCTCTTATGATTTTATCTACTTCTTATTCTATCAAACAACTCAATAAAATCCCTCTTGGATCTTTCCAATATAGCGATTCATTTACTATACAAAATTTTCTTGCCTTCAATTTCAAGAATATGGATTTTGTTTTACTATACTCAAGAGGAGCCTGCAAGTTATTCAACACAAAGATGATATCTGCATACCATGTAGAGTCAAGAAATTTCTAAGATATTTGTGGAGTCTCCCTTTCTTCTTTTGATGTAATTTCTGACAGATCTGTAGTGAAGTTTGTTCCCAAGAGTTCACAGTTTGTTTGTGCCATTAGTCTAGCAAGTCCCTGTCCTTTGATCAACTTCGTGGGCTTGATTTCAAGATCATATTCTATCAGTATTGCAATCCACTTTCCCCTCTTTCCTTCTGGATTAGGATGTGTCGATATGTCTTTCACTGAGCTACTGGGAACATAAGTAGTGGTATGTGAATGTAGAATGTAAACCCTGAATTCTTTCAATGCCTTGACCAAAGAATACGCTTGCTTCTCCATTATTTCATATTTCAAAGGAGCATATCTCAATGTCGTACTGTTTTATGCTATGCGCTTTTCAAAATTCTAGTCATCATTTTGGAGTAACACACCTGCAATTGTGTGTTCTAAGGCGAAAGAGAATAGTATGAAATCTTTCTCAAAATTTGGACTAGCCAGTACATGGGATTTTGTCAATGCTACATTGATATCCTCAAAATAATTTCTAGCCTCAGGGATCCATTTGATTTCATTTCCCTTCATTAGCATGTTGGTGATATGTTTTATGATCTTGGCTAAATTTGGAATGAAACTCCTCAGGAAATTTACTTTTCCTAGGAAGGATTGTACTTCCTTTTTGATTCTAGGTATGCCAATTTTCAAGATCCCTTCAAATCTATTGGGGTCTACCTTTATCCTTTCCTTTGAGATAATGTGCCCTAAGATATTTCCTTCTTCCATGGAAAATTTTGACTTTTTCGGATTCAATGATATACCAAATTTTCTACATTTTTCAAACGCCCTTCTGAGATGTTTGATGTGTTCTTCATCTGAGGCAGAATACATGGTAATGTAATCAAGATATATAACAATGAATTTATCCTTTTCGTCAGCAAAATCTATATCCATATCTCTTTGGAATGTTTCCCCTCCATTCATAAGCCCAAAAGGCATTTTTGCATACATGAACGTTCCCCATGGTGTAGTAAATGTAGTCTTTTCTTGGTTGTCAGTGTGTACCATAATCTGATTATATCCAGAGAAACCATCTAGCATTGACATCCTTTGATATCCCACTACCTTTTGTATAATGTAATCCATTTTAGGCAATGGATAGTTTTCCTTTAGAGACACCTTATTTAGATTCTTGAAGTCTACACACAGCCTAATTTCTCCACTCTTTTTTCGGACTGGTACCAGATTTGCCACCCATTTGGAAAACCTCAGGGACACTATGATTTTTTCTTCAAACAATTTATTTACTTTCTTTTCTATCAATGGTAATAGAAGAGGGTTTATTCTTCTTAATTTATGTTTGAATGGCTTGTGATCTTCTTTAATTGGGATAACATGTTGGATTATACTGGGATTACACCTTTAGATCATCATAGCTCCAAGCAAAAGCGTCAGGGAATTCTTTAATTAATTTGACATACCTCTCTTTGACTTCAGGGTTGAGCTTCCTGGATAACTTCATGATATTTGGGTCCTCTAGAGTTCCAATATTGCAATCTTCCATGTCCCCTTCATTTACCGTAATCTTTGGACTTTTGGCCATGCCATTGTTATCAAAAACAAATTCTAACAATACAAGACCTTTGGGGATGATGTTGCTTTTTAGTTGTACAATATCTCTACAAACAATCTAATTGTCAAAATATCTTTCTTTCATGAAAGAGGTTGCATCTACCTCATCATCACAATATTCATCATCAATGTTCAAATTCTTGAACTCATTCTCCATTTTGAGGAAGCTTTCTATCTGCTTGTCACTTTCGAAGACTTGTCAGTGCTTCATATTGTCTGGTACTGCTGGAATGTACTTCACCTTCACCTTGTATCTTTTCTTAGGGAAAATTGGAACTCTAAAAACTGTTGTTGAAGTGGCCAGAGCATCAACAACCTGATTTTGTTCTCTTGGAATTGCTGAGAGATTGCATTCTTGAAATTTCTCAAGGAGTTATAGTACTAGATTCCTATAAGCCCTCAATCTGGGTTGTTTTGATTGGTATATACTTTTGATTTTATTTATAATTAGCTCATAATCTCCATGCACAACAATTCTTTTGGCACCCATCTCTTCTAAAAATTTCAATCCCAATATCAACGCTTCATAATCAGCCATGTTATTTGTGCATTCAAAAACAAGTTTGTAGGAACATAATTTCGAGTCTCCTTTGTGGTGGTTGCTCCATATGACAGCTCCAGTTACTTCTCTACAAGAAGCTCCATCGAAATTCAACTTCCATAACTGGTCTTCTGCATCTTCTTGCTTCTCTGAAAGTTCCTCCATTTTCTCCTTTAGCTCATCTTTGTCAGCCATAATGATTTTTGTTCCTTCTTCTTCAGAGCACAAGTCATTGAAGAAGATGGAAGATCCTAATTCAGTCTCCACTGAATATATAGGATGACTACTAGGTTGTGATTTATTGTTGACCATATATTTAAGCAAAACCTCCCTGTACAGTCTTTTGTCCTGACAAAAAATAGGAATAGTAGCATAAGACATATCCATCTGGAGAGTTCCTTTCAATTTTGCAGCCCATGATCTGGACAACAACATACCAAATTTTGGAGAGATATCAGTGACCACTACGTCCATCACCATATTCTTTGTTGGGATTTTTGCCAAAGAAACCACCATGTCTTTGATCATGCCGAGGAATTTCACCTTTCTTGAATTGAAGTAGAACAGGTCTTTGTAAGGTATTGTGAATTTGAGACCTAATTGGTCCATGACCACTGTTGTTCCTGAGTCTACACTTAAGGATATAAAGTGTAGAGTCTAAGCATCTAAAGTGAGTGAATTAAAAAAGGGGAAGAAACAACTTTGGGGGATGAAGCTATGACCTATCTCTGAGTTGTATTTGTCTAACTTCCAAATATTCTTGAATGCTGATATCCCGTTCGATGGTGGCCCATGAACGTTCCAACTATGTCCAGGTGATGGCAGTCTTAAGTATGGTATCAAAAATATTCAAAGCGATGTTGGTTTGATCCGATAAGTCGGGTTCTATGTTAGGCTGTCTTACGATGGGTACAGTCATGGGGATAACAAAGCTTTAAAAGAGGGCTGATGTTTTAAAGTGATTATTTCAATTTTAGATTATACGAGGAAAATTCATTGAAGCCAATCGAAGGGTTAAACAAAATCGAAGGTCGTTTTCTGTAACTAAGTTAAAATCTTGAAATCGAGTGTGAAAACATAGAGCTGTCAACAATGTGGGGCATCAATTTCATAGGAATCCCACGTTGTAGTAGAAGAAGAAAAGAAACAAATACCTTGATGAAAGCATATAATGTAGAGATCTAAGTAATTCATCGGTCTTGTACCTACTAGTAGCCGATATAGAGGAAAAACTGTAAATAACTAGATAACTAGAACATGATCACCACAGTAAAAGTTGTACTAAATTGCAGCTAAAACATTCATCAAAGAAGTATATGTAAAAAATGACATGAAGCATGAAATAACAGAGGAAAACACATAACTCAATCTTGATGGAATATGGAGTCTTCAATTCGCTTTGTATTAATCCTGGCTAAAAAGAAATTTCTCTATTACAATCTACCACCAAAAACAAGCCCCTTTCTATCTCTTCCTCAATGTATATTTAAACAAACTTCTAAACATTTAGAATTCTGATCATTCTGGAAACTTGTCAGATACAAATGAAAAAATGGAGCATTTCATCTCCTCATCTTTTGTCTTCCCTTGTAAGGGAAAGCACCTTTCTTTTTCTACTCTTTCGGATCCAGAAATAGAACAGGTTGACATCTGTCATTATTTAGCACTAGAAGCTTGCCCCTTTGTCTGCTCGATGCAAATGACACACCTTTCCACCAACTGGGATATCAACCTGGAAGGCTCTACTTGGTTGCTTGCCTCAAAGGTGTAGCAAATCTTCACCAACTGTGGAAACCTTTTCCCTACTTGTCGGTCTTCCGTGATGATAGAGCATAATTGTAAACTTGGTTGTACTAGCCATTTTTCCACTTGGACCATATCAACCTGGCTTATTTGGGATATCTCCACTTGCTCTTTCTCCACGTTTTCTTTGATGTCCAGCAGGTGTTTAGCTATATTGATTTTGCCCAGCGTCCCAACACTACCTTCCTTATCAAGGTCTAACAAACTTTTATTTATCAAGGCGAACGTTTCCTCGCAATAATTCATCACCTCATTAGCTCTCCCCTGGTTTTTGATATATTATGCTCCCAGATCTTCAGCAAGATATTCCCTCTAGTTTGTTCTATGATGGATAATTCGGAGCTTCCAACCATCTCTATCTTCACCGTAGTTATAACAACGTCTTGGAAAGAAACCTGATCTGCCCCATCTTCTCTTTCTCTCAAAGAAATGTTTTCTAACACTTGATCTATCGTCTGAAAGTGGTTTTGAATGGTTCCCACTTTTACAAGCAAGTCTTGTTGAGCCATTAATACCTTCTGTCGGATTTCAGTAGCTTGGGATTTGAACATTTTTATGTCTAAAACCTGATTCTCGACAACATCCAATTTCGATTGTAACTCTATAATTTGTTTCCCCTATTGGCTTACCTGCATTTGGCTAATTTGCGCCGACTGGCGCACCTACTCAAGGTCAGATCTAAGTTTCTTGGTCTCCTGAAGATTGGCTATTTGAGCTTTCTCGAGGCTTTTTATCACCTCATCCCTGGCATTTGCTTCAGCAGTAGCCACTTTAGCTTCCAATTTACTGATTAAGAGGTTCTTTCGTTTCAGCTGGGCCTTCAAAGTTCCAACTGAGTACTGATTGGTTGTAGCATATGCCCCTAGTGTTCCTGCTATCTCATCTGCAAATTCTTCCTCTTTCACGGCCTTTCCATCTGTCATGATTTTAAATTTTTTAGCCACTACGCCCTCTCTTTGATATAATTCTTGCCTCACCACGGCCTTCCTTTTTTTATCAAATAAACATTTGTTAGGAGGCAGCTCCTCTACAGAAATGGGCGTTAGTTCTTCATTGAAAATCCACCCCGCATCGAGATTTCCCTTTGTGAACTGTAAGGGTGTGATAATAGCAATCAGACTATGGATTTCCTTGGATGGTTGTTCCGGGGTTACATATGTGGCCAACTTGTTTGACATGAGCGAAAGTGAGTCACCCAACCCTTGTGAAGGTATCTCTGCTTGACCTTGGACCTGCTCTCCTAGCGTACCCTTTTCGGGGTTTCCTTCATGTTGGTAGGGGATTTCGGCTCCTCGCTCCAAGGTTCCAGCCTCCCTTGTTTTCTCTTGGTTCTTCTACTTGTTAGGACTTGAGTCCTTTGAACCTTTGGCTTCCATATGCTATGTAACTGGAAGCTTTGGGGTTTCACCCTGTAAAATATGGGGGAGACAACTCCGTCGATGCTCTTGGAATTTAAAGAAATTGGCCATATCTTTGGGTGGTAGGGATTGAATCTGACTTAGGAATTTAGAGTAGGACCTCACACCATGAAATAATTCATCATGAGGGGAATCCTCTTGTTCATATATCTTCAGGCCACAACTCGCCAGGTGATTGTTGACAACCTTACTAGGGTCGTGCTTCTTGAACTCAATATCCACCAGCTTTATTTATTCTAAAACCGTAGCCTCGACTTTGGCATGGAAAAAATATAACAAGGAATATGCACCAATATGAATGGGGAAGGGCGGCCATACCTTTTTTGATACTCCTTTGAGATCTGTTCTTATTGTGCCGAGCACAGTCTGCCTGGCGATCACGCGACACAATAACTTATCTGGCAAGAATAACGGTATAGAATATGGAGGAACAGAGGTGCCAAAAACCCTGATATATGAAAATTCCACCTCTATATACCAATCTTCCATGCTACTCAGGTTGGTCATGACGCTATCCAAAATCATGGGAGGCGGTTGGCCGAATATGGCAACATGCAATGGCACCATTACCCAGTTGAAGATCTCGTAGATGAATTCTTTGGCTTTATCCTCCCAAATATTTGAGTGGTAGACATGAATAGGCTATGTATTAGATGGAGCCTAGCTCCAGTTCATTAGTGGGAAGGGTGTCATGAAGCAGATGGAATCCATTATGTAAGTAGACATAAAGAACGAAGTTTCTTTCTTACTTGCCCTCTGTGCTTGATATTCGGTAATTTGACTGGTCAGACTCTTAGACAACAGTTTGGCCGAGTCAAATGAGAAGCCCTCAGCAACTGTATGAATGAGCGGTACCCATGGGAGGAAACAATGGGTAGTGTCCTCCTTCCCATACAACCCGCAGGCCATCATCGCTATGTACTTGAATTGTGGCTTTAAGGAAGAGATTGAATAGATCCCATGAGTGTAAGCCCTGAATTTCGCAGGGTGTGAGACCCAATCTTTGATCAGATCGGATAACATTTTTGCATACTGCTCACTCTCCTTCTTCTTGAAACCTTCTAGAAATTCGGCATTGTGAGTAAGGTTCAGTGTGGGTGACAATTTATACATTGCCCGCAAATGTTCTGGCCTGAAAGTCCCAATCGTTACCTTCTATTCGCTGATAATCATCCTGGTCGGGATATCCACATGGGCCAGTGCCCACCTGATCATATCACAATAGGGAAGAAGTTGGGGCCTCGCTGCTATTTTGTGCATCTCTGCTTGAGCGATGATTTTTTATTTGGTTGATAAGTCATCCGAACAGTTTACCGACTCAGATTGCAGAATGTTGGAAATGTATGACCATGTCTTGACAGAATTAATACTTCGGGGTGAGGTATTGGAAACAACGTCTGAGCCCTGACCTAAACTCTCGGCAGCTTCCTTGAGCACTTTTCGTGGAGCCATGATAGAGAAACCTGCAATTGGACCTCCTGTTGAAAAAAATGAAAAACACAAACAACGATTATCCTGGTGAAATGGCTCTGTGTGCAAATAGGAATGAAAACTTAAATAATGAAGGAAAAACTCTCTATCTTGGTCATTTAAGCCCATGGGTGTCCTGGCCAATAGAACGGTCAAATCACTTAATAGAAAGATTTGAAAGTAAAACAAGATCTTACTATCTATCACCTCACTGCAATTCAAATAAATGCCATAAATTCTTGACGATTCGTAACATTGAAAAACGCAGGATCATTCAAGAATTCATTTGTAAACCGCATGTGTTAAAGTTTGTTTAAGGTGCAAATTAATCTGGTTTAGTTCTTTCAATTTGGTACACTTAGTTTCTAATCCCCCTTTTGGCACTCGCCACATCGAGTGTTTTCGCTCCTAGCCATTGAACCTTAAAAACCCGAAATCGCGATGGTGGGAATTAATTAATTAAAAGTGATTTGAATTAAGAATTTTAATTAATCCATGCTTAATTAAAGAAAATCGTGACTTCGTGGATCGGGCTTACGAAGGTGCTTCCCTTTGGGGAAACAATCATTGAGTTTAAAGTGATTTGTTCTTGATCCTAACCTAGGTAACTTTAACACAACTTCGCGACTTCGCAAGTCAAAGGCTTGAGAAATGTTCAACGCGTAAATATCGAGATCGAGGGTACAAGGTACTAAGAGATGATAATCCCCGCTTAGTATTTTAGTAATGGTGATTAAAATTAGGAAGGTTTTCGCCATTTCGGGATACTAGGACTTTAGGGGGTAGAAATGTGAAACAAACGAAGTGCCGAAAACCAAAATTTTTGGGCTTAAGTATAACATTTCATGTATTTAGAGAAAGGTGGCTCCAACATAGGCTCCAACTAGTGATCTCGTCTCCTTGTGGGATGAGAAGGACAACAAACCAAGTGCCTAAGAAGGGGTACATGGAGTCATCAGTTTTCTTTAGTGAAACTTCGTTTGGAAAGGGGGTGCAGAGTAAAATTTGAGGTTTCAACTTTAATCCTGAAACTTTCCAAAACTTGACACGCTTCCTAAACTCGACAATAGTCTATTCGGTAACTTTCCCTTTCTCGATACTGAATTCGGAGCTGCTTAAGATGGTCTAATTAATCTTTGGAAAATTAACAAATCCAGTAAGTTTTAGTTTGCATCAAGAAGAAGTAAATTCCATGCTTTTAATCGAGGAGACCTGCATGAACTCGAGTTGTGGATCCGGTTTCAAAAATTTTGATTACCAGTGTGTAGTATAATTTAAGTATGACAGCCTTACAAAATATCTTAGATATTGCTTCACTGCCAGCAAGCATGTTCAGTACCCCGGTGAAGTTATCTGGTTCCCTTTATTGAATTTCCTTTCACCACTCCAAACTGTAATCTTGCATTTAAATCCTGAGATGAGGGCAATCATTTTATGAATTTCCTTTCATCGTCTCTTTGGACTAGATGGGGCAATCAATTATGAATTTCCTTTCATCATCTGTCTTATACTTTACTTTTGAAAATTGGAGTGGGGGCAATCAATTGGCGTAAAACAAAAAATACCAGGGGTGATATTTGTGTATATTCGTTATAGAGGCTTGTCAACTTGGTTTGAGTTCTCTGGACCAACTTTCTCTTAACCTTCACAACGTCCTAGTCCGTAGGAAAATAGGGGAGAATTCATTTCCTGGGGTCTTCTTTTGAGCAAGACTTAACCATTTGAAACCTGTTAAAAGACCTAAGAAATTTAGGATCCGCCTATGCATGGCTTTGTTCAGCAGGGGACCGAGGAGTCATGAAGACCAGCTTACTTCCTGAGACATTCTCCAGTTTCCAAAATTGAAGTGGAACCTATTTTCCTCTGTGGATGGTAAGGGAAGGTGTCAAAGATTAAGGAGAGAGGAACAAGGATGAAAAAGGGAAAGAGATAAGGCTATGGACCTCAAAAACCCAGATGTTATCATGCAATCCCGACTCAGGTAAATACATCGTACTTGTGAGACCACTTCTATGTTTTAGGTGATGTTCATTTGAAATCTAGATACTTAGAAAATTCATACCTTGGCCTTACCACTTCGTTCTCCTCTAAAAGAAAAATATTTGTCACCTGTTTCGGGTGGGTCAATTTCCTGATACCTGACCGTCCTTTTCTCCTTTTATAGTTTGGGCTGTAATTTGGAGGCCTATATGAAACAACACAAAGAGTATCAGGTCTTCGGGATTTATGGGATTTTGTGTTTCAAAATTTATGTCTCTACTTCTAGGAAATCAACAGCCTGTTTTATTCGCGATGAAAGTGAACTTACCGAAAAGTTTATAAAAATAAAAAGGAAAACACAAACCGGTATATACAATGGAGATTTGGAACTCATGTATTACATATAGTGCTTTAAATAATGCCCATTGACAGGGACACTGAGGGTTTTACTGTCCAAATTCTCTAACAGAAATGAATTCTTCCCTTCAGAAGTTGACACTTTGAACGGTCTATACCAGATATGATCAAATTTACCATGTTTTGTCGAATCTTCCCTCCTAGCATCCCATTTCAAAACCAAATAGTCGGGGAGGAAATCTCTATTTTTGGCTTTATGATCGAACAACGCTTTCATGTTGTACTGGCATTTTTGCATCCTTGCGTCCACCTCGGTCTTGCGTTGTTGGACATCAATTAGCTGATTTATTCTTCTTGTGACGTGGTTTGGCTCTTCTTTCTTATCTTGCCAGAGCTTCATTATAGGGAGTGCCAGATTTATAGGTAATACCACATCAGTCTCGTATACCATTTGGAAAGGAGAAGTACCAATGGATTTCTTTGTAACTATCTGATTTTCCCATACTTTAAGTGTACATACCAAGATCTTTTGTATGCGCTCAGCACCTTCTTAATTATGGTAATTAAACTTTTATTTGATGATTTTCCCATACTTTAAGTGTACTTTAAGTGTACATGCCAAGATCTTTTGTCTGCGCTCAGCACCTTCTTAATTATGGTAATTAAAATTTTATTTGATGATTTGGCTAACCCATTACCTTGAGGTTAATATGTTTTGGAGTGGCCCAATACGATGTTATATTTTTGGCAAAAGTTGACCATTGCCATAGACTTGAATGACTGGGCATTATCTGTTACTATCTTTCAGGGACAGCCAAATCTGGATAGTATGCTCTCTTCCAGGAAATCTATCACCATCGAATCGATTGACTTTCTAGTCAGAATATCTCCCACCCATTTGGTGAAATAAAATGTGGCAGTGAGGATCCATTTGTATTGAGCACTGGAATGTGGGTTGATTTCACCTATAAAATCTAACCCCCAATGTTGAAAAGGGGCTTCGATTTTGACAGGAACAAGAGGCAGCGCTGGGAGATTTTTTTTTCCTTCAAACAACTGGCAAGGGTTACATGCTCTGACTTTGACGTTGACATCTGAGAAAATTTTAGGCCAATAATATCCTGTTTTCAGGATTTTATAAGTTGTTTCCCTCCAGGTGTGATGCCCTCTGCACACTCCTTTGTGGAATTCGTTTATGACCCCCTTTGTTTCTGATTCTACCAAACAAATGAGTAGGAAGCCTAAGGGGTCCTTCTAGTACAGTTGACTTTCGGATATACAGTACTTCATCGCATTCAACTTCAATGTCTTGGATTTAGTTGGAGACAGATTGCTAGGGCATTTCAGGGTCAATAGGTAAGACACTATATCTTTATACCAATCTGATAAGGAAAACTTCTCTTTGATTCTAGAGATAGCTATTTGGTCATCGATCTCGTTTATGTCCCCATGTCCCTCGTATCCTTGCAGGTTATTTATTCCGAGTGCTCTGAAATTTGATTCCGCCAAGATCTTAGCCAGACTTTGTCCTTTTACTAGTTTCATTGGTTTTACCTCTAGGTCGAACTCTTGAATTTTAGTGAGCCACCGACCCTTTTTTCCATCACTGTCAGGATGAACCAATATATCCTTCACAGAAGTAGTGGGAATGTATGCAATTACCTTGGAGTGTAGCACGTAAGTTCTAAAATCCTTTAATGTCGTAACCATAACATACGCTTATTTCTCTATTATATTGTATCTCAGTTCAACATCTCTAATACTTTTACTAAAAAAGGAAATTGGTTGCTCAAAACCCTCTTCATTCTTTTGGAGAAGTACCATCGCCACTTTGTGTTCAGAGGTGAACGAGAAAATCAGGAAAACCTTTAGGTAATCAGGGCTTGCCAGTACAGGCGCTTCGCTAATAAATTTATTGATGCGTGCAAACAACGCTTTAGCCTCTTTTGTCCATTTCACTTCATTGTTCTTCTTTATCATATCTGTGATCAATTTCATGATTTCAACAAAGTTTGGGATAAATCTTCTCAAAAAAAAATTCCTAAAAATGATTGAATTTCTTTTATTTTTCTAGGAATATTTATGGTGTCTATAGCTTCTACCCTTTTAGGGTCAATTTTAATTCTGTCCCGAGACACAATGTGGCCTAAGAGTTTACCTTCTTGCATCATGAAGTGAGACTTCTTGGAGTTTAAAGAAAAACCAAATTTTCATCATTTTTCAAACGTTTGCTTCAGGTGTAACAGATGGTCTTCGTCGGATTTAGAGAAGATAGTCAGATCGTCGAGGTAGATAACCACAAATTTATCTCTTTCACCGATGAAGGTGATATCCATAGCGTGTTGGAAGGTAGCACCTACATTCATTAGACCAAAAGGCATTTTGTCATACATAAATGTGCCCCAAGGGGTGGTGAAAGTTGTTTTTTCTTTATCATGGTCATTGACAGCAATTTGATTGTAACTGGAAAACCCATCGATCATCGACATCCTATTTGCGTCGACTACTTTTTCCAAAACATGATCCATTTTGGGTAGAGGATATTTATCTTTGAGAGAGGACTTGTTTAGATTTCTAAAGTCTACGCACAGTCTGATCTCCCCTCTTTTCTTCCTAACCAGGACTAAGTTCACCACCCAGTCAGAGTACCTGAGAGGTACAATTATTTTTTTGTCTAACAATGTTTTCACTTCTCTTTCGACCACAGGCAGTAAAATGGGGTTGATTTGTCTGAGCTTCTGTCTGAAGGGTTTAACGCCAGGTTTCAAAGGTATCTGGTGCTCGATCACAAAGGTATCATAGGTTATGATCTCATCATAAGACCATGCAAAGACATCTTTATACCACCCGAGTAAGTCTGTATACTTGCTTTTTATCTCAGGAGGAAGGTACTTTGATAACTTCATTATCCTAGGCTCTTTAGTGGTGCTCACATCACAGTCTTTGACCTCCTCTGGTTGGGGATGGAAGGTGGACTTCAGAGGCATGTAATTTTGATAAAACAACATTTCCATAGGTATTAGGCCCTTAGGGATCTGATTACTTTTTAACACTAGCAGGCGATGATTGCAATTTTTTCTCGAAACTCCTGAGGTTCCTCCCCTTCCTGCATAATCCAGGTATGATAGTTTTGGTTTTCCTGGTCAATGTGGGTTTCGGAGAAATCATCCACCATTTTTAGGAACTTTTTGATCTGTTCGTCATCTTCGAAAACCTACTAGTTTTGTATGTTGTTTGGTATGGATGGTTTGTGCCTTACCTCTATGTGGTATTTAAATTTAAAAGCGGTAGGGGGTGCAAAATTCGAAGCTACTTTGGCCAGTGAATTGACCTATTGGTTTTCGGCTTGTGGGATGAAATGAACCTTTATCGATGAAAAGAAATTTTCCATTAGATCGCAGGCGCAAATTCTGTAGGACCTCAGTCTCGGGTGCTTGGCCTGGTACTGCCTATTTACTTGCTTCACAATCAGTTCAACATCTCCATAGACCTCTAAGTTCTTTATGTTTAGCCTCTTGGCAGCTTCCAGTCCCAAGACTAGAGCTTCATATTCACAAATTTTGTTTGTGCAGTCTACGTCCCACTGTAGCCTATAAGAGAAGGGAATGACGAATTCATTTTCAGGTGCTACAAAAATCACTCCCGCACCTTCTCCTTCATACGACAAAGTACCATCAAAGAACATTTTCCAAGTTCTAATGTTGTACACATTTTTAGCTGTCTTTTCGGTTTTGATTCCATCGATGTCACTTTCTTCTGTACAATTATCTTTAGTATCGTCAAAGGAAAAAATACAATTTCCCAAGTCTTGATCGGCGATGTAAACAGGGTAACTGTTAGGATTCTGTGGATCACTTACCGTATATGCCATCCGTGTTTCCCTGTATAACCATGTGAACTGTCCACCAAAAACAGGGATTGTGGCATAGGTCATATCTAGCTGAAGGGATCCCCCGAGCTTGGCTCCCCAATATCTAGATAATAGTAAACCATACTTTGGGGGTATATTGGCGACAACTACATCCATTAGGACATTTTTCACCGGAATCTGGGTGAGGGTGACTACTAAATCTGTGATCATGCCCATGCACTTAACTCTCCTTGAATCGAATGAGTAAAGATCTCCATAGGGTCTAGTGATTTCAAGGCCTAGTCTATCCATAATAGATTTGGGCATTACGTTATGAGAGGCCCAAAATTCCAGCATGCAATTATGCAACAACCGGTCATGCACTTTTAGGGTAATATAGAAGGGGGTGATGGTATCTCTCACACCTTCAAAATGTGGACCGAAAGTGATATTAGGCTTGTCATCTTCTAGATTTATCACGTCAGACTGACTCTCTAGATCTGAAAAATTTATCATCTTGGTTATTTGTTTTCGGTACACAGGATTCTTCTCCAACACAACCAAAGGTATTGGTATATTGATCCTTTTTATCTCGTTTTCTAGGCAGAAAACTCCCGCAATTTTATCTATTTCCTTGGCTGAAACATCAGACTCTTTCTTATCCATTTTATTTAGTAGCACTATTTTATTTTCAGCGTTTCTGGTTTTGGGTGTCCGCGTTTCAGCTGCCTTAGTTCTTCTCCCTTAGGTTTTGGCCTCTTTTATGTTGGTATTCTGTGAGTCTACCCCTATGTTATTTCGCATTTCGCTATCTTTCTGGACAAGCTCGTATGTTTTGCCCCTAGGAAAAAATTTCTTGGGTTGCGCAATCGACACAGGTTTGTTTCTGGGCCTCAAATTGTATTTGTGCTGGAGCTCAACCATTATGATGTCGGTCATTCCTTGATAAGCGGGATCATCAACGTTGTTTAGGTTATTCTCTTCAACTGATAATTGTTCAGTGTTCAGGGACTTATCATAATCTTCTTTCGTCAAGTGAGGTTGTATACAATCATCACCTAAGTTGTTTACATATTCTTCCAACTCTTCAAACTCTTTCATATCATTTCCTCCAATAAAATTTTCATTTTTTAGAGGTGCTTGGATCTTTTGGTTTTTATTTTTAATTTGTCTTGGTTGAAACTGAGGATTGGGATTTCTTTTGAATTCTCTCTTAATGAATTGATCAGCTTTGGATTGATATAGCTCCATTCTCAAGATTTTGTTTGATAGTTCTTTTATTATCCTTGCCATGTCATCCATTTTGTCATCTAAGGATCTTCCAGATCCAGAGGGACCTGCTTGTTCTCTGAGATGTCTAGTTTCCCTGTTTCCCGTCTCGATTTTTTCGTTTTTAATTTACCCAAAGCCATCATGTTTGACTCAATTTCCACAACGTCATCTTGCATTTGGGTTAGGTTGTCCCCTCTCCTTTCTCTTAATAGTAGAGAAAAATCGGGTTCAAAGGCTCCTGCGAAAGTTACTTTGGCTCCGAGTTGGGACGATTTAACTTCAACAGGGATCTTATTATACAAATTGTTAAACCTTTGGATAAATTCCATAACAGTTTTAGATCCCTTTTATTTTAAAGACTCGAACTCAGTCAAATAGTATAAATGATCCTTTCTTTCGCCCCATTATTTGAGAAAGAGGTCTTCTAGTGCATTGTAGGATATGATTGAACCTGGGGGCAGGCTCTGAAACCAAGTTCTTACCTGTCCCTCGAAGGTTTGGACAAACAATCAGGAATACACATCCTCATGCTCGAGACCTAGAATATCAGTGAATTGATCAAAAAAGTTGATATGCTCGGCTATAGTTAGATCCCCTTCTCCTGTGAACTTGGGTAAGTTTTTCATATAGTTTTCAAGTAAATCATGGAGAGGTACTAGAAGGACCAAGGGGGTGTATCTAGCGGCTACTTTGGTGAAAACCCTAGGAGGCGGTTGTTGGCCTTGACCTCCTATTCCCCCTACTCCTCCTCCGTTATGGCCATGGATAACCTAGGAGAGGAAATTGGTGCGTTATAAAGAGGGTTGGTGAATATGTATAGCAACTCTCTGGAATCCCCGGGGTGGAAAGGGGAAAAGTCAAGAAACTTTTTACCAGGGGAGGTGAAATATGAAAAAGGAGAAGAAGGTATACGTGGACTCGGCTCCTCCAACTTGCAGGATATGTAAATGGGAGAACCCACCGGCTGTTGAATCCGTGTACGTGGAAACTTCTTCAAGGACTTGAGTGATGGAGGGTTTTATATTGAGAGTCGATGGGATATCGATAGGGATGAGATTTAAGGCAGGTGTGTCTCCCCTTGTAACATAAGAGGTAGTCAGAGAGGTCCTGATCTTGATCTCGGGTAGGAGTTGCTCGGACTTCAGGGTCTTGGCTTCAACAACATTGTCTGATATTTTCCTGAGAGGAAGTTCTCGCGAGGGTGAAGGTTCAAAAAAGGTCTTATATTTAGACTTATTAGACTTGGGTTGATAGGCAACCACGTTTTTTTTAAAAAGACCACTTAGTCTTAGTATTTTTTCAGGGTCGAAAACTGGCACTGCCTGTTTGGCATCTGGGTTTTGTATGGTGTTCTTTTGAAAGGATGCCAACTTACTTAGGAGTGGAGTTTCCAAGTGAATGATGAAGGTTTAGCCTTAGAAAGGTGTTCTCTCTTTGTTCACTATCAAAAAATGAAACTTGGAAATGTCATTTTCTCAGGGGAAAGTGACTACGATTCTCCGTCCCCAGCAACGGCGCCAGAAAGATGTTGTTCCTGAGTCTACACTTAAGGCTATAAAGTGTAGAGTCTAAGAATCTAAAGTGAGTGAATGAAAAAAGGGGAAAAAATAACTTCAGGGGATGAAGCTATGGCCGATCTCTGAGTTGTCTTTGTCTAGCTTCCAAATATTCTTGAATGCTGATAAAAAGTTCGATGGCATCCCATGAACGTTCGAGCTCTGTCCGAGTGATGGTAGTCTTAAGTATGGTATAAAAAATATTCAAAGCAATGCTGGTTTGATCTGATAGGTTGAGTTTGATGTTAGGTTGTCTTACGACGGGTACATTCATGGGGAGAACAGAGATTTAAAAGAGGGTTGATGTTTTAAAGTGCTTATTTCAATTTTAGATTATATGAGGAAATTCAGTGAAGCCAATCGATGGGTTTAACAAAATCGAAGGTCGTTTTCCGTAACTGAATTAAAATCTTGAAACCGAGTGTGAAAACATAGAGCTGTCAACAATGTGGGGCATCAATTTCAGAGGAATCCCACGCTGTAGCAGAAGAAGAAAAGAAAGAAATACCTTGATGAAAGCATATAATGTAGAGATCTAAGTAATTCGCAGGTCTTGTACATGCTAGTATCCGATACAGAGGAAAAATTGTAAATAACTAGATAACTAGAACCTGATCACCACAGTAGAAGTTGTACTAAATTGCAGCTAAAACATTCATCAAAGATGTATATGTAAAAAATGACATGAATCATGAAATAACAGAGGAAAAAACATAACTCAATCTTGACGAAATATGGAGTCTTCAATTCTCTTTGTATTAATCCTGGCTAAAAAGAACTTTCTCTATTACAATCTACCACCAAAAAAAATCCACTTTCTATCTCTTCCTCATTGTATATTTAAACAAAGTTATAAACATTTATAATTTCGATCGTTCTGGAAACTTGTCAGTTACAAATGAAAAAATGGAGCGTTTCATCTCCTCGTCTTTTGTCTTCCCTCGCAAGGGCAGAGCACCTTCCCTTCTCTTCTCTTCCGGATCCATAAATAGAACGGGTTGACATCTGTCATTATTTAGCACCAGAAACCTACCCCTTCGCCTGCTCGATGCAAATGACACACCTTTCCACCAACTGGGCTATCAACCTAGAAGGCTCTTCTTGGTTGCTTGCCTCAAAGGTGTAACAACTCTTCGCCAACTATGGAAACCTTTTCCCTACTTGTCGGTCTTCCGTGATGATAGAGAATAATTGTAAACTTGGTTGTACTAGCCATTTTCCACTTGGACCATATCAACCTGGCTTATCTGGGATATCTCCACTTGATCTTTCTCCACGTTTTCTTTGATGTCCAGCAGGTGTTTAGCTATATTGATTTTGCCCAGCGTCCCAACACTCCCTTCCTTATCAAGGTCTAACAAAATTTTATTTATCAAGGCAAACGTTTCCTCACAAGAATTCATCACCTCATTAGCTCTCCCACTATTTTTCGATATATTCTGCTCCCAGACCTTCAGTAAGATATTCCCTCTAGTTTTTTCTGTGATGGATAATTTGGAGCTACCGACCATATCTATCTTCGTTGTAGCTATAACAATGTCTTGGAAAGAAACCCGAGCTACCCCATCTTCTCTTTCTCTCAAATAAATATTTTATAACACTTGATCTATCGTCTGAAAGAGGTTTTGAATGGTTCCCACTTTTACAAGCAAGTCTTGTTGAGTCGTTAATAATTTCTGTCGGATTTCGACAGCTTGGGATTTGAACATTTTTATCTCTAAAACCTGATTCTCGACAACATCTAATTTCGATTGTAACTCTATAATTTGTTGCCCCTGCTGGCTTACATGCATTTGGCTAATTTGCGCCGACTGACGCACCTGCTCAAGGTCGTATCTAAGTTTCTCGATCTCCTGCAGATCGACTATTCGGGCTTGCTCGAGGCTTTTTCTCACCTCATCCCTGGCATTTTCTTCAGCAGTATCCACTTTAGCTTCCAACTTATTGATCAAGAGGTTCTTTCGTTTCAACTGGGCCTTCAAAGTTCCAACTGAGTACTGATTGGCTGTAGCATAATCCCCTAGTGTTCCTGCTATCTCGTCTGTGAATTCTTCCTCTTTCACGGCCTTTCCATCTGTCATGATTTTAAAAAATTTAGCCACTATGCCCTCTCTTTGATATAATTCTTGCCTCACCATGACCTTCCTTTTTTTATCAAAGAAAAATTCATTAGGAGGTAGCTCCTCTACACAAATGGGCATCAGTTCTTCATTGAAAATCCACCCCGCATTGGGAATTCCCTTTGTGAACTGTAAGGGTGTGATAATATCAATCAAACTGATGATTTCCTTGGATGGTTGTTTTTGGGTAACATATGTGGCCGACTTGTTTGATATGACTGATAGTGAGTCGCCCGACCCTTGTGAGGGTATCTCTGCTTGACCTTGGACCTGCTTGCCCGACGTACTCTTTTCGGGGTTTTCTTCCTGTTGGTAGGGGATTTTGGCTCCTCGCTCTAAGGTTCCAGCCTCCCTTGTTTTCTCTTGGTTCTTCTCCTTGTTAGGAATCGAGTCCTTTGAACCTTTGGCTTCCATCTATTGTGTAACCAGAAGATTTAGGGTTTCACCCTGTAAAATCTGGGGGAGACAACTCCGCCGATGCTCCTAGAATTTAAAGAAATCAGCCATATCTCCGGGTGGTAGGGCTTGAATCCGACTTAGGACTTCAGAGTAGGACCTCATACCCCAGAATATTTCATCATGAGGGGAATCCTCGTGTTCATATCTCTTCATGCCACAACTCACCAGATGATTGGTCACAACCTTACTAGTGTCGAGCTTCTTGAACTCAATATCCACCAGCTTCATTTCTTCTAAAACCATAGCCTTGGCTTTGGCATGACCAAAATATAACAAGGGATTTTCACCAATATGAATGGGGAAGGGAAGCCATACCTTTTTTGATACTCCTTTGAGCTCTTTTCTTATTCCACCGAGCACAATCTGCTTGGCGATCTCGTGACACAATATCTTATCTAGAAAGAATAGCGGTAGAGCATATGGAGGAACAGAGGTGCCAAAAACCTTGATATATCAAAATTCCACCTCTATATACTAATCTTCCATGCTACTAGGTTGGTCATGACGCTATCCAAAATCCTGGGAGGCGGCTGGACGAAGATGGTGACATGCAATGGCACCATTACCCAGTTGAAGATCTCATAGATGAATTCTTTGGATTTATCCTCCCAAAGATTTGAGTGGTAGACATGAATAGGCTTTGTATTAGATGGATCCCAGCTCCAGTTCATTAGTGGGAAGGGTGTCATGAAGCAGATGGCATCCATGATGTAAGCAGACATAAAGAACAAAGTTGCTTTCTTACTTGCCCTCTATTCTTGATATTCGGTAATTCGACTGGTCAGAATGTCAGACAATAGTTTGGCCCAGTTGAAGTAGAAACTCTCAACAACTGTATGATTGAGAAGTACCCATGGGAGGAAAAAATGGGTAGTGTCCTCCTTCCCATACAACCTGTAGGTCATCATCGCTATGTACTTGAATTGTGGCTCTGAGGAAGAGATTGAATAGATTGAACAGAGTGTATCTCCATAATTATGTCGAATCAAGAGTTGAAATTTTTACCATAATTCTGGTATCCAATGAGAAATGAACAATAGTATAAGAGTTACACCAATACACCACAATACACCATGTACAATATATGATAAATAATCAATAGTTATTGTTCAAGGGAAGTAATGACTTCCAAAGGTAGCTATAGCTTCCAAATGTAAAGGGAGGGATAAACCTCCAAGAGGAAGACACAATCCTCCAATATTAAGAGAGATTTGAATTCTCCATCCTTGTCCCTTCCTTCCACCCAAGAATATATGAGAGATAATAAAACTTTACATTAAATCATCACCATCAACCAATCATCACATAGAACCTGATAATGCTTCTTGAGACTTCTTCAATTTATGCAATTCTTCAATTATTGGAGTACTCTG
>SNQJ01S0069804.1:54941-90533 GCA_010110895.2 Picea sitchensis | reverse complement strand
ACTCTTCTTACGTAGTGCTCAACTCTTTTCATAGTTGAAATAGACGGGGTGTCTTCCTCCTTCCCCACCATATCCTCTACCTCTTCCTATTTCATATCCTCCTCTCTATAGTATGCTCCCTCATCATCTGTCGTGACAAAAAAATTTCACATCATGCCCCATATATTTGCATAATTCACAAAATGGAGTGTGTGTCATCTTTGCGTACTTTTATAGTATTCACAAATAGGGAGGTACATGACCCTATTGTCTACAAATATAACACCACTTGGTCTTTGTACCAATCTAAAATGGGTTCATCTTGTCAGTCGCCCTGTAATTTCCTAGCATAGGACACCCATTCCTATGGTGACCTTTTGCGTGGCATAAAGTAAATTAGACATTCTCATGCCCCACTTTCACTTTGGCCATGTCTTGCAACTACATGGTGAGGTTCCCAAGTTGGGATTGTACCTGTGCTAGTCCTGTAGACATCTCACCACCTCCCGATCTAGACTCTATATGCATTACAATATCCAGGACTTCTCACTGAGTCATCACTTTTTGCTACCTGAGCGGAATCCAAAGGTGAGGGAGGAGTTCAATGATAAAGCATTTTCTATGCTAGCCATCTTGGCTCTGGAAGTTCAATTTGTCCAACATGATCTTGAACCATTGGTCATAGTCCCACATGGTTTTTTCAACTTGTTTCTTAGTCTCTTTGATCTTGATTATACACTGTGACTCTGACTTGGGTTTTTGGAAATCTCTAAGGAGATATCTCTTTATCTCTAAGAGGGGCCTTTCCTATCTCGTTAGTGAAATAAATTTATATTTARTGTACCGTGTTAGAGCTCTATCTTCAGATGTGGTATCCAAMTGTGCAATCTTATATGTCTCATCTATGATTCACTTCATAGACTAGATTACTTCACACGTGAACCAATGTTGTTATGCATCATCTCTTCTTGTTCCATGGAACACGAGAAGCCTAAGGGTTGAATATTGACTAGCCATATTTGAAATGGAACTTGATCTTCCTGACTGACTGATACAATTTACTACTGTTACTATCAAATMTTTCGAAGTGTTACCGACTTCGGTCTCTACTCCTCTTGTTTCTTCGGATTCTCTCATTTATGAACTTTCTTCTACTTCTCTTGTCTCTACACTTTCTTATTCAACTCTTTCTTCTTGGTTAAAAATGCACAAGGGGGGTGGTTCAAAGAGGGGGTTCCTCCACACTATATTTTCTTCTTTGGTGATGGATCCAAAACAACTTCCTATCTTGAGTTGTGCAAGCCTCCTTCCAATAGACAATATCTCTTCACTTTCTTCGAATGCAGCTTCACCACTATTTTATATGCAGCTACCATTGCTACTAATCTTCACCTCATATTCCTCAGATTCAAATCCATCTCTCATTATCCAATGAGATCTAACCTTTACAACTATTCTAATACCTTCTTCAGTATCCTATCTCAATACCTCCTCTATGCCATGTCTCTTTGACGACCTCTCTTCTTTTGTGCTTCTCTCTAGCACAAATCTTTCTCCTATGAACCATTTTGAAATGAATTCTCTTCTCTTAATATTATATCTTACTTTCATCACCCCTTTATGCTTGACTTTCTTCCTCAAGTCGACTCTTCTTACGTAGTGCTCAACTCTTTTTTATTTTATGCTCTTTTAGATCCATTCTCTCTTCACCTTATATCATCTTGTTTCCCCATATTTTCATCCCCCCTCCATGTAGGGGGGTTTACTCTATCATCCTATTAGGATCCATGTGCATCAACCCCTTCTCCACGAATAACATTTTTATCCACAAAGGGATTTCTTCTAACAATCTTCTTATAGGACTGACTACAAAATTTCTTTTAGCACTACTAAAATATTCATTGCATTCAACAACAAATTATACAATATGTCCTTCTTTAACACGATCAAACCATAAATCAATGGCTCTAGCCCACTTGTTGTTCGCAGATTTCAACCTATTGACCACTTCTTGGTCCTAAACCAACGGTTCTTGGGCTTACCATATATACTTAATCTATGCATGTCTCTTTATCCATTCACGCAATAAACAAGGAAACTCAACAAAGAAAATTTCATGCAAATTTAAATATATGTACCTTTGTTTCCATCATTCTAGGTTGATCTGCAAGTTTCTAGTCTCTCTTCATGTGAACTTGTCCTCCTTCTCATAGATCCATTCTTCTATCTCCTTTATGGATGGTTTCCACATCATTTCCTTAATCCATCATGTAGCACAAATTATCCAGGTCTTGACAACATAACCAATTATTGGCTTGGATTTTTGAGACCCAAGGTTCGAAATGCTTGACCAAAAAATACCTCAGTCACGTCGACATATTCAATATTCAAGGACTGAATAAGGTCTCACCTAAGACACGCATGAGAATCACAGAGACTGGATGCTTGTGCATATCATGATGGAATAATACAGATGGGAAATACTTAACTAAGAGTTGCACATTAGACACTACTCATTCATATCAACATTCATCTAAGTAACGCATTGTCTAACATCTATAACAACATACATTCATAATAGAGTACATGATAGGAAGGATAACCTCGAGCCTCATTCCATATCTCATTACTCATAGTGAAACATTCATATACATGGAGGTTCATAGCTTGCACAGAGACCCACTAAGTTAAACTGAGATCAGAGATCCATACCTCAATCTAATTTCTCTCTCCTATTCCATTCTTAGCTCTACAATCACAATCATCCTAAAAACATGAACCAAAAGGTTACAATCAACCAACCAAAATTAGACTAGTGAAAAATGATCTCTCTCACATGCTTGCATGCATTCCTTATATCTCTACAAGAGTGTGGAAATCATAACAAACTTGCCAGCTGACTAACAACCTCAATCATGACCAATCGATCGATTACAAAAAAAGTTACAATCATTACTCTAATCTTTGAGGATTGATATCCATGTATTCTTTACAAGTCCTTGTACACAATGCATCATTGGTTGGCATGTGCAATAGAAAATTGGTTGGTGTAGACGTTGAATCTTGGTACTATACAGTATACAACTCGTGGCACATGCATCATGCAGAACTTGTGGCACGTGCACGGTCTTGCCAAAATCTTGGTGCCAACACATGGATAGGTTTGTCATGTCTTGGACTTGTTCTAGTGTGATTGGGTATGGCTTCCCAAGCCATAGGTAGCCCTAGTTTTTGTGGTTGATAAAACATTTATACAACTATGAACCATCCGGGTGTTGCAAAAGGTGGGGACTTGGAGCAAGTTAAGTAGGAAGGATACTTGTAATGGTTGGAACTCATTATCCACTTCCAATCTAATTTCTCCATTTTTAAAATGCATCGACCTCCTATAGAATTCCTCTTGTAGTTCAAGGAACTTCTCGACATTTGTGAAATCATATTCTATGATGGAGGTGAAGTTCACTTTTCCTTTGAACTTGCCTTTTTTATGTACCCAGATGTCTATTGGGTTTGCATGCACGAATTCCTTTATGTATGGGGTTGTTTTTATAGTCATCTTAGCCATATATTATGGTTGTTGAGCTCAACATCTAATGTAAACAAAGGAAAAATTTATTTGCAGTATTTGTTGAATTCTTTCATAATGGTAAGCATACTTGTTAATTAGTTAGAGATCAATAATGTTGAAAGGCACTTCATCATCATAAAATTAATTTGCAAGATACATTATAAGTGATGGAGACATAGATGTTAAATATAATTAAATTTTATATTTGATGGATCAATTGTATTAAATATTGGATTTTCTTCATAACTAAGCATTCCTTGACAAAAGTGGAATATGGTGTCACTACCAAACTGTCCCATCAACTTATGACTTACCTATCTTAATTGATGAAGTTATGAATTCCAACTTTGTTGGCATTTTTAAACTTGATTTAATAGGGAATACTTGAACTGTGCGTGAAGTGCTCAATTATGAGTCGACCTGGCCTTGTAATTGTGTGACAATGTGACATTTCAACTATACTGTCTAATGAACCAATTGGAAATGATAAGACTCCCCTCCCACAACAATGTTGGTGCATATTCTTAGGAACTTAGGAACCTAATGAAATAAATGATTGACTCTATTGAATATGTAAAAATGTAGTTGTCAAGGACATGTTTACATAATGAAATTAAGAAATGTAATATGTACTCTATCAATGTAAAATGGGCTTCATATGTTCCTTTGAAGGTTTATAATTATCAATCAAACTCATTAAAACTTAATATGAAACTTAAAATAATAAATTTCAAAATATTTAGGTTTTAAAACTTAATATAAAACTTAAAATAATAAATTTCAAATTATTTAGGTTTATAGGTGTTTGTCAAGTGTCTTTTGAATCTCTTGTGAAGGAAACTAATGATGGAGTGTCATCATGGGGTGTCGACCAATGACTCTCACTACCATTGTCATAATTGGAAATTAGAGTAGTATTGTCTTTTGAAGCTCTTGTGAAGGAAACTAATGATGGAGTGTCATCACTACCATTGTCATAATTGGAAAGTAGAATAATATTAGGTGGATAGTCCAACTTAGAAGGTGTAAAGGGAAAAATATAAATAAAGTAATTAATAAATGCATTTCAATGCAAAGAGCATCTAAGTGGGTGGATGGAAAGAAGGGATTGACATAAAATTTACTCACATGATTGGGGACATTGTGAACTTACATCTTTTGTTGACATTCAAAATTGTTAATTAAATTTCAGTGTTTTTGTTTGTTCTACCAAATTTTGATAAAAACATTATAGAAAAGAAAAAAGCAAAAAATGTAACCATTGAATTACTAAAACTTTCATTTTTGTATTTCAATATCAAAATAATTTATTTTCTCTATATATAATTAGTAATGTTTACAAATAAATATGTATACATTATATTATGGAAATACCTACTAATAAATAATGTTTAGAAATAAATATGCATAAATTTTATTATTGAATTTTAAAATATGTCAACCATATTTCTTTTCTTTTTTTGTCTCCTTTAAATTAGGGTTATAGATATTCAAAAGCTAAGCCCTAACACATGGAATCAAAAAATTTGTAGTTTGTATGAGTAATTTAGAGTAATTTTAGTTTTTTAGTATTATTTTTATGAGTGATTTATAAATTTGCATTAAAATGTAGATTTGCATAAATTTTCACACTAAGTAATTATTTTTAATTATTAATTTATACATTTTCACTATTAAATTTGTTATTTAAATTTAAATTTTTTTTGTTTGTCCTCCTAAATTTTGATAAATAATGTTATACAAAGGAAAAAAAATAAAAATTGTAGCAATTGAATTACCAAAAAAGACTTTGTTACTTTTGTATATTAATATCAAAATAATATATTCCTTATAATAATTGATTTAATATCAAAATAATTGATTACCACACACGTTGTGCAATACTTGTGGCATGCACACGGTCTTGCCAAAACCTTGGTGCCAACACATGGATAGGTCTGTCACATCTTGAACTTGTTCAAGTGTGATTGGGTATGGCTTCCCAAGTCATAGGTGGCAAGTCATAGGTGGCCATAGTTTTTGTGGCTGATAAAAATTTTATACACCTCTGAACCATCGAGGTGTTGCAAAAGGTGATAACTTGAAACAAATTAACTAGGAAAGAAACCTGAAACGATTGAAACTTGTTATCCACTTCCAATCTATTGTCTCCATTATATTCTATGATTAGGGTGAAATTCACTTTACCTTTGAACTTACCTTTTTTTTATGTACCCAAATGTCTATTAGGTCTCCATGCATGAGTTCCTTTATGTATGAAGTTGTTTTGATAGTCATCTTACCCATATATTATGATTATTGAGCTCAACACCTAATATAAAGAGATGCAATTCTCTACATTATATGTTGAATTCTTTCATTATGGTTCATTAGTTAGAGCTCAATATTGTTGAAAGACACTTCACAATCAATAACTTAATTTGCAAGATATATTAGAAGTGATGGAGATATAGAGGTTAAATATAATTAAATTTGTGATTTGGTGGATCAACTATATTAAATACCATATTTTGTCCATAACTAAGCATTCCTTACAAAAGTGGAATACGACATCATTACTAAATTGTTCGCTCAACTTAGGTCTTACCTATTTTAATCGATGAAGTGATCAATTCCAACTTTGATAGCTTTTTTAAACATGCTCAATTATGAGTCAACTTGACCTTGCACCTTCATATATTATATATAAATTTAAATACATATAAATATTATTATATATAAATATATTATATATAAATATTATTATAGGAAATGCACCTTCATATATTATATATTAGTAAATAATGTTTAGAAAGAAATATACATACATTCTAAATTTGTCAACCATATTTATTTGTTTTTGTGGGTGTCCACTTTAAATTCCAGTTTCAGTACAGAGCGTAGAGTTGGAGATAACACATGGAAACAGAAAAAAAAAAAAATAATAATAGGAGGCTTTTGCAATTGAATATGAAAAGATCTCATTTAGTATATCAGTACCAAAATAATTTGATACATATTTTATATGCATTTCTGTTTGAATGAAAAGAATGGATGTAGAATCGAATACTTCAAGGAAAGAATGGGTATCCAGAATAGAATTCGTTCCATGATTGAATGAATTCAATCAATCAGTGGAATTGAGTCGAGGGAGGGCTCATTTGCATTCGGGAGGCAGTCCCTGGGGNAAAAGAATGGATGTAGAATCGAATACTTCAAGGAAAGAATGGGTATCCAGAATAGAATTCGTTCCATGATTGAATGAATTCAATCAATCAGTGGAATTGAGTCGAGGGAGGGCTCATTTGCATTCGGGAGGCAGTCCCTGGGGAACCTTTTGGTGTCTGCACAGTAATCGTAAATCATGTAGTTCTTCCGCACCCACTGGAGCCTTTGCTGTTGGTTGGAGTCCAAAGCCTCCTCTGCAGCGGACTCGGAAGAAGAAAAAGTAGTGGCATTGAAGTTGCGGAAAGATGCAACAAAGGGAGCTTTAGTCCAGTCGGTCTTGACGAGCCCACCTCTGGTTGCCCAATCATCTGCATTCCAAAGGGTGGAGTAGATCCTCATTGCTTGGCTCTTGGGATAATGATAATTGGTATCCACGTTACTCAGCTCTGTCTCCCTGTTCTTAAACACTCGAACAGGGGTCCCGTCTACAGAAAATCTGAACAACAAACATGTAGCTATGTTAGTTTGAGAGACTGTATTGTATTATATGGAAAGAGCGAAGGCACAGAGTGATTAGAATACATACATAATTTGGTTGGATGTCCAGAGCACAGAGTAAGTGTGGAAATCCAGGGTTGGGTCGAACCACAAGTAAAATTGCTGCTCACGATTACCAAGGCTTTGAGCAAAGACATTAGTGTGCATAATATAGGGATCTCCAGAGAGGTTGCCCAGAAATTCAAAGTCTATTTCGTCGTGTTTGGAGCCTTGAGAGGATAGCTGCAGAGAGGCGTAACAGCAACAACATGTGAGCAGAAGTAGCCATAACTGCGTTAGCAGAAGATATATATACTTTCAGAATGAAGTATTTAAGGTAAAGTTAATTACATAGTAGGTAGTGACTGTGCCTGCAGAGTTCCCAGGTATCAACTTGATTTGCATATCAATTTTGGCAAACAGATACTCTTGCTTGGATTGAATTCCACAACCTGTCAACAAGGAATAAGATTAGAGGGAGTTAATTGAGAGAAAGAGTCGCAGCTAGTAGAATAAGTGATGAACTAAGAGAAGAGAAGAGCATGAAACTCAAATATTACCTGAAGTGCGGTCGAGAGTAAGCTGCAATTGTTGTCCATTGTTAAGGATTTTAGCACGATCATCGCCCCATGTGATATCGAAATCACTGTAGAAATTTGCAGAAACAAGAGCTGCCGAGGAGGTTAATAAAAGGAAGAGGAGGAGAAAGGGTGTGTACATGTCCATTGTGGATTGGGTGAAGAAAATGGAAGAGTTTGTGATGCAGACCAGTTCAGAGAAGAGAAATCGAATGGCGGGAGAGAAGTCTGCAGAGAGAAGAGAACTCTAATGGCGAGAGAGATGTCTGAAGAGAATAAATGTGGACTGTCGCTGTGGATGATGGATGGGTTTGGGGTGAGTGGGTTTATATAGGAACGAGGGAGGGAGAGAAGGGCGTATCGTGTCTGCGTGGGGAAGCAAGAAGGTAGGAAACATCCGAAAAACAGGCACAGAAGGAAGCAAGAAGGGAGGTAGGAAACATCCGAAAAACAGGCACAGAGGCAGCCAGCTGATTCCCATCGTGTCGCTCTTTGCCTTTGGCGTTAAGAAAAACATGTCCATTTCTGCGTTCCAACTCATCAGCTTTTCCAATCCCCGCGTTTCAGATTTCCGACTGATCGAACATCCAACTGGCATAAACAAACATCGCAGGACCCTTCCTTCCACCTACTCATACGCGCTTTTAATCCAACCGCACAGATATTGATTGCTCCGTTTTTCTTTTACCTTCCAAGTTGGACATTGGCATTGGCAGTGAGAAACGCTGGTCGACACCCCACTACGGCACTCCAACGTCAACTATATATATATATATTAGTATTTTAATCAGTAGTCCAATCGTTCTATTTTTTAAGGTTTTTTGGTAAAAAAAAATTTGATTTTGCTCGAAATTTAATGATGAATGGTTGGATCTGCAGATTTGAGTGGCTAAGTTTGTATAATCCTAGAACCTTAGGGGTTTTTTAGTAGACTGAATTTATTTATGCATTCAGAAAGACAATTTAAACAACATAAAATACAGATTTTATCCAAATTTACATCTCTAGATTCCGATCAATCCTTGTCAAAAAAACCCAAAAAATAAAACATTTAACCAACAGCTATCTATATATATAATAATTATTATTATTATTTACAAAATATGTAAGCATAGATTGTCCCAACTTCCTCTTCTATCTAATCACAAGTATGTGAAAATGGCAATTATATATATATAATATATATATATTATTTACAATAAAGTAGAGTGTATGCATAGAAAATCATTTATCTAATGACAAGTATGTGAGAATGGCAAGTTAGCCTAGACAATCACCTAACAAAGGGTTAAATAGACAAATCCATTCACACCTACACTCTTACTTTACTTTAGTCACACCTACACTCTTACTTTAGGCTTACTTTACTTTAGACACACCTACACTCTTTAGTCAAACAACAAAGGATGGAAGAAAGTAAAAGCATACAAAATATCAAAGGATGATTCTTAGTTTTGATCAAATGTCTAACCACTAAGACCGTATGGTTAAATAGTATAATTTTTCCTCCATACATAGGTGTAAGTGAATACAAGCCAATTCAAATGTTGATAGGACCTAAAGGTTACAACAAGGAGGCACAACTTGGGAGTCCATAAGGGGTCTAACCAAGGATAAATGTTACAAAGTATATTAAAAAATTATGGGTAGAGAAGTGGGTGACAGGGGAAGCAAGTAATAGAACAAAAAGTTTAAGAGAAAGAAAACTCATTAATGTTACAAATACTTTTTCCATGCCCCGATTTTAAATGAGGAGAACTAGGACATCCTTTTTCACACGAATTCATCCACAAATTGTGATGAATTTGGTACCAAATATTCAGTAAAAAAATTATTAAAAAATAAGTTTAATATACAATTCAAATGATGAAAATGGGCATAATAAAGAAGGGGGTAAAGACAATTTTGTAGTCCACATAATTAGTGCCATGTACACTTTTTTATGAGCTTTAGTTGTGGATATGCAATCACGAACACAAAATAAGGACTTGAAACCGTAAACGGGATGGGTAACTAACAATGTTGTAGGGGATGCACAAAGGTCCACTTCTTCACATTATATTAGGTTTGATCCATTATTTACTAATCCCAATGATCTTGCAATAGAATAGAACAATACTAAATATTCATACTCTATATCGTATTTAATATTCAAAATAAATTATTATAAATATCCATGAATACAAATGAAATCAGGAACCTAGTCCACTCATTTTCATTAAAAAGTAAAGATTTACAAAATACATTTATGAACATCAAAACCTATCATGCCTTCTTTTGTCTCTATAACTCTTCCATAATACATTGCCCTCACCTTTACAACATTGCTTTCAACTTTGCCCCAACCTTCTTCTTCCTTTGATCTCTCTTAACACTCGGCTTCTTCTCATCTTCTCCCAACTCTCCAAAACTACACGCTTCATTTATAACAATATTTATTTTAGCAACAAACACAAACTCCTTCAAGTTCATCACCTTTATAGATGTTTTTGGCACTAACACACAATTAACATATATGAGGGTTAGTTATAATAGATTCCTTCCATACATTTATCTAACTAACACTTTATCATCCTTGTGCATCCCTTCATTAGCTTAGCATCGTTCACATGACAAACTTCTTTTGTATATATGTTTTTCCTATGCCTAAAACATTTTCATGTGTTGCATATTCAATTATGCCAAGTGATGTAGGATCATAAGCCCCCCTAATCAAAATTGACATTCCAAGCTTTTAGAAGGCGCAACATGGTGATTTTCTCGAAATTCATGTAAAAATGATAGGGTTTGTTAATTACTAGCGTGAAATTGTTATTTCAGAGAAATTAATTAGAGAGGATCGTGGATCTAGAATGATCCAAGATATTGTATTCATTCTTATATATGTGTAAGCCTTCAGGTGTTAGGTAGAGGGCCAACACAATGTAAAATCCAGGCCGAGGGCAGCCAGGCCCAGTAAGGCCTTACTATGTAATATGAGCTCGTCCCATATAATGAAAATAATGTATGTTTATTGTATCTAATATTTCTTGTTACTCATATGTCTCTGTGCATAATCAATCTGTGCAAACCCTGTATAATCCATAAATTCAAACGAGTGCTAAGGGGTGAGGCAATAAACCAATGTCACATGTCAGAGCATGAGATATTGCACATTCCAGCATAGGAAGAAGATCAACCATCGATCACTAAAAGGATCGACGACGAGCCGACTCTTGACTGATATCGTGTGACAACTATGTAGATAGAGAATTGAGGGAACGATGTTGTGAAGTTCCTATGAACTACACATTCGAGATCAAGAAGGGACTCCATTGTATATCCGGGTTCATTGAGAAGGGGGACTAGAGTAGCTAGAGTAGTTTTAATTTCTTCCATGGACAAGTTCCAACTATGCGTGGGCATGCAAAACCCACAGGTCCAAGGATCGAACTCACATAAAAGTCAATTTGAAGGACCCCCAGAATCGGTCTTCATCAAGTGGTATCAAAGAGAGGTTAAAGTTTTTCTACATGTGAGTGGGTAGATGCGGAAGCTAGAGAAGAGAAGAGGATGCTCAGAAGGTTCTAAAGGAGAGATCTAGTGATACCAAAAGGTCAAGCTCAGGATAAATCTTGATCAGGTATTGGGTAGAAGGTGTCGAGGCTTGCTACAAAGGAAAGGCTTAGTTGCATCTCATTGTTGAGCATTATGGATAAGCTCAACATTATGATGGAGTTATGCATGAGGAAGAAAGAAGACCAGAGGTTGAAGATGAACGAGGTGTAGCAATGAAAACACATGATCAGGAGATCATGAAAATTTTGACCCTGGGAGTCTAATGTGGGAGCATAAACCCCCCCCTAATAAAAATTGACATTCCAAGCTTCTAGAAGGTGCAACATGACCTCGATGACACGATTTTCTCAAGATTCATGTAAAAATGATAAGGTTTGTTAATTACTTGTGAGAATTTTCTATTTCGGTGAAATTAATTAGAGAGGATCGTGGATCTAGAATGATCCACGATATTGTATTGATTCTTATATATTAGTAAACCTTCAGGTGTTAGGAAGAGGGCCGACACAATGTAAAATCCAAGCCGAGGGTGGCCAGGCCCAGCGAGGCCTTACTATGTAATACGAGCTCAATCCATATAATGAAAACAACGTATGTTTATTGTATCCAATATTTCTTGTTACCCACATGTCTCTGTGCATAATCAGTGTGTGCAAACCCTTTATAATCCATGAAACCAAATAAGTGCTAAGGGGTGAGGCCATAAACTAATGTTGCAGGTTGGAGAGAAGGTTGCAAGTCGAAGTGTGAGAAATCGTGCATTCCAGCGTAGGAAGAAGATTAATTGTTGATCACTGAAAGGATCGATGAAGATCTGGATCTGAACTGATATCATGTGATGAGTATGTAGACAGAGAATTGAGGGCATGATATTGTGAAGTTCCTATGAACTTCATGTTCGAGATCAAGAAGGGAATCCATTGTATATTTGGGCTCCTTGAGAACGGGGACTAGAGTAGCTAGAGTAGTTTTAATTTCTTCCATGGACGAGCTCTAGCTATGCATGGGCATGCAAAACCCACAGGTCTGAGGATTGAACTCACAAAAAAATTGATTCGAAGGACCCCAAAAATCGGTCTTCATCACTAAGTTACCTGGCCTTTGTCTACATTGAGTTTTCCTTGTGGACCCTAACTAACTAGATCTCGCTCTTTGTTCCCTATAGCACATACCCCCTTATCTATGTGAAAATGTGCATAACTATATTCTACTTGTACATCTTCATTGATTGTGCATTTACACCCTTTGTGCTTAGTTGTGCAAATACCTTTGCTCATGCACGTGATGATTCGATATCAAATTCCACTTGAAAAAAAACATACATTTCCTCTTAGAAATCTTACACACTACTCTTCCTCTACCTTCCCCTTTGCATTGCAAAGAATTTAGTACCATTCTTTAAAATCCACATACTTTATTCTATGGCTTGGTCCTCCCATTTCACTAAGTACTACTTATATGTTGTACTATGTGTCTTTAGAAGCTTTTCATCTAGAACTTCATCAATTTCTTCATCCTTCTTCTTTGGCATCTCGTTGTGCCAATAAATCTTGCCATCCTCGGCTAAATACTCCTCTTCTAGCATGTCATATTCATACAAGTCTAATACATTGAATGTTGGTGAAATATCAACTCCCTTGATCAATTGTACCTAATATGAATTCTCACCAAACTTCTTCTTTATCCAACATGCACCTGTCTTTTTCACATTCAATTTACTATATGTACCCTTAGGATAATGCTCCTTCCTCGAATGTACCAAAACTTCATCGCCAACTTCAAAATATTTATATCTTTGTTTGCATATATGCACTCCTTATTCTCCTCACTTCTCAACTTCAAAGTATCATATACATGTATGCAAACCTTCTTCATTTGTTATATGAACTCTTTCACAACATCACTTATTTTCATCACTATTGGAAAATCAACCAAATTCACAACTACTTATGGGTTATATCCATACAAAATATGAAATCATGATCTTCTAATCAATGTTCTCACCTAACTATTGAATGCACACTCAACCTATGAGAAAAAATATCCCAATGTTTCAATCCATCTACTCATACACTCTTTTAATCCAACTGCACAAATAATTACTCTATGTTTATTTTACCTTCACACGTTCCAAGTTAGAGTCTCCATCCACTATCGATCTACTTTCATATTATGACAATGGCAGTGAGAAACATTGGACAACACCCTAGTGGGGAACTCTACCATCAATTATATATTTGAATAATAATAAAAATAACTAGCATGCCCTTTAAATGGGTGAATGGGAATGTCAAAGTAGTTTAAATAAGGTTCTCATATTATTGTGGTTAATTGGAACATTAAAGAAAATTGAAAAGTATATGGGTTCATGACGGAAGGGAAATAAACAAAAGGGATTCATAGCTTCCAAATGATAGTAATGATGGGCAAGAGGAGAAGCTAACTATACTAAAAACTCCATAAGGATATGAAGTCGATAAAAGGAAGATAAATCTAAATGTTAAATTGTCCAAGTATAGACGCCCTTTCTATAAATTCAAATGAAATATCCTTTGTTTACTATACCCAACTGATCCAGGTGGATATCGGTGGTGACCCACCTATTCCAATTAGCTCAAAACAATTTGTTGGCAACTTACTATTTTTAGCATTTTTTTGGTTCCTAAACTTTCGGGGCCATTTTGAGGGCCTAAATGACGTTTGTTTTGCGATAGTTCACCTTAATAATGGACAAAGGCTTTGATTGAACCCCCAAAATGAAGCTCCTCATCAATACCTTTCCAACAAGCTAATGTGCACCCCAAACGAAGATCGTATGCCAAAGTTACGCCCCCTGGAACTTGATACACCAAGATACCCAAAACGGGGTCCATAAAACTGTTGGCTTTTCATCTTCCGGGGTTAGGGTTTTGGATTTTATGTTAAAAAGGAATTTAGAGCCTCCTTGTAACAATAATATTCTTGTGAATGTGAGTAGCCAGCACATCTCTTCTCAGAGATAAGTTGCCACTATTCCAACAAGTCTTTCACTCTGTATTTCTACAGTTTTGTACATTTAGCTCATTAATAAAAATTGTGTATTATTGTATATATGTTCCTCTTGTTATATATCCAATATATATATGTTATATTATTGGATCTCTTGCAATATCTCTATATATTTCTGTTTTATATCTCCTCTCTCATTTTGTGCCGAAAATAATCTGGATCAGTGGTATCAAAGCAGGCTGCTCTTGATCGTTTTTCAGTGCTTGTCCTCAATGAGGTTCAAGTATAGCAAGTTGGATCTCAATCTTGTCTCTCTTGTGTAAAAACACTCTCACATGCCCAATAAACCCTCCATGGCGGAAGAAAAGAAAAATGACAAAGAAAAAGATTCTATTAATTTGTTTCTTGAGCAACCTCTCACATGACAAAGGGACGAAATGATGGATAATTTTTCCCACATCCTTCAACACCTTCCGATAAAAGAATGTGCATATTCATCAAGCATCCACTTTGGAAGCACCTCTCCTTTCAAGGTACAAGCTAATTTTGATATTCCTGTATTTGAAGGTCAGATAGATGGGGATGCCCTAGAAAAATGGTTAAATCTACTAGAAGGTTATTTCTTTGTTCACAATTTTTTTCGACAGGGAAAAAATCACCTTCGCATTCCTTAAGGATCTCCCCCATGTCAAACATTGGTGGGAAAATTACTAGGAGCAAAGTTCCACAGAGGAGTCTGGAATATATGGGGTCGAGCCCACTTGGGATTTTTTTTGTGGATGCGGTCAAGGAACAATATTACCCTGTTGGTAACTATGACGACCAATACATGAGATGTACCACACTGCGGAAAGAGAGGGGCCAAACAATGACATAGTTCACAAATACTTTCCATACCTTGCGCACCAAGATGGGTATCAAAGACTCCGAGCGACATCTGGTTCTGAAATACTGTGGGGCTCTGCATAGGTACATCCAAACCGAAATGGATTTCCTAGACATTTCATCACCGGGAGCTGCCTATCGATATGCTATCAAAATTGAGCAGAAATTTAGGCACCAGAAAAAATGGGAGTTCGGGTCTATAAATCCACAACAACCAAAGTATGATAACGATGACCCTAACAAACAACCTCCCAAAAACCAGTCTAAGCCACAGGAAAAGAAGGGTCATGGAAAGACGAATAAGGACACTGGAAAGTGGTGCAATTTCCACAAAATCCCCTGGAACAACATCGATGAATTTTGCTCAAAACAGTCATTATTGGTCGATATCAAAGAAAAATATCTAAACCCAGATCCATAATCCAATTCAGAAAATAATGGGAGAAGACAGATCATTGAAACAGACCCCGTTGCTATTTTCGCGACTGCAACAATTCAACCAGAAGAACCAACAAATCCTGAAGAGGGGGAGCGCCTTTTTCATTCACAAATGTGGGTGAAGGGGAGCACGTTGCATTATATTGTTGATAGAGGAAGCCAGAAGAACCTCATCTCAGCAGAGGTTGTCAAACAATTGGGATTGTCGACAACTCCACACCTGCATCCATACAACATCGGGTGGTTTCACTAGGTACGAGATCTCTGTTTCAACCAACAGTTTTGATTTTCATACGACATCTATCACTTCAAGGATGAGGTATTATGTGATGTTTCCCTGTTGGATGTTTGTGATTTTCTTTTGGGCCAACCATATATGTGGAAGTGCCATGCTATTTATGGGTCTTGGCCTTGTAGTGTCATTGCTACTCTGGGGGGGTCATCTCTACAGGATACCATAGGTATTTATGACTATTGTCCCACCTAAAGAATGTCACAAGGTAGTATCTCATACTACAAAATTCAGCTTCTTCATAATCTGTTCAAAAGATGAACAGAAGGACACTACAACCTATGTAGCCTTGGCCCAAGACCTTACTTTCAAACAGAAGCAGATTGCTGAAGAGAAAGAAGATATTTTTTCTTCACCTACAATGGTACCTACAAACTTCCCAGTCAAGCCAAGATACAACATGTTGGTTGAGATTATTCAACCCTTCCAGTGACAGGTTCGTGACAATCTTCAACAGGCTAAGCAACGCAACTTCTCCAGCAAGGCAAGCAGTTCACCAAGATTCAAATTCAACAAACGCTTTCCCCTCTCCCATGGGAACTCAACACAATGAATACCATTTCTTCCTAAGGAGGGAGGATTGATCTAGGTGTATATCAGTGGCCACCCACCTATTCCAACTGACTCAAAATAGTTTGTTGGCAACTTACTATTTTTAGCAGTTTTTCGGTTCCTAAACTTTCAGGGCCATTTTGAGGGCCTAAATGATGTTTTTTCATGATTGGGCATGTCAAGGATAGGAAAAGGCTCTTATTGAACCCCCAAAATTAATATCATTGTTGATACCTTTCCAATGAGCTATCGTGTGCCCCAAACAAAGATCGTATGGCAAAGTTGTGCCCCCGGGAAGTTGATACACCAAACTACCCAAAACGAGGTCCACAAAACTGTTGGATTTTCATCTTCTGGGGTTAGGGTTTTGGATTTTATTTATGTTAAAAAGGCCTTTGGAGCCTCATTGTAACAATAATCTTCTTGCGAATGTGAGTAGTCGTCATATCTCTTCTCAGAGATAAGCTGTCACCATTCCAACGAGTCTTTCACTCTGTATTTCTACAATTTTGTACATTTCTCTCATTAATAGAAATTGTGTATTATTGTATATATGTGCCTCTTTTTATATATCCGATATATCTTTGTTATATTATTGGCTCTCTTTCAATATCTCTGTATATTTATGTGTTATATCTCCGATCTCATTTTGTGCTGAAAATAATCTGGATCACCAACCCATACATAAAGAAAATAATTTTTTTTATCACTATTCATACCATGCACTTCTAAACATCCAAGATATCTTGTCATTGGTAAAATCTAGACATCCAAGATCTGTTGTCATTGAGTACTTAGCAATCAATTTGCAAATGACATAATGCATTTACTACTATTTTCATGAGATTTGATACTATTTTCACAACGACATATGGACCATTTCATAAACAACTCATTTTTGTATGTTTATGCTCCTTGACCATTCAATGATCACTCTAATTTAATACTTAGAAACCAATATATGAAGTACATTGTCACAAAGCTGTCCCTATCCATGCTTGTGGCAGAAGGGAAAGAAAGGTGCAAGTAGCACTTCACTATCCATTTCCTTTCATTTCTTTTGATTATATGTATGACCCAACAACAAAGTCAATATTGTGGGCTCTATTTTCGCCACATGTATTTTGTTCGATTTATTAAAATATTTGCATTGCTTCGTGGGTGAATTAGAGTCATTTATAATTTTCAAATGATGTTAAGATATTAGATGGAATACATTTAAGACTTATTGTATTATGAATCCGTATTTGTTTTTAAAATAAATATGAAGAAGATATATCATTAGAATAATTTAGTTATTATTTGTATTTCATAAAGTGATTTTCCAAAAACATATTTGTAATTTGTTAACAATTTACCAAATTCCAATTATAATCAATTCATCAACTTCTAGTTATAATCAATTCAAGGTTAAATGTTATGACATGTTGACAATTTAGAGTTGAATCGAATAACATTAGTGGTATAATTCACTAACATTGCAAAAATGGTATGTTACACTATTTGATTTGATTGCAAGTTTTTGTCAAAATGTTGTTGGAAATTGTTGAAGTTTTTACTGATATAGCTAGCAGTTACGATTCTTCTTTATTATATAATAATTTAGCACATTAGTTGCATAAATAAGATCATTGGAAGAGAGGCAATCACATAAACAATACAGACATACAGATTATCTCGGGAAACCATCATGGGGGAGAAAACCTAGAAAAAACTTCCTTAATATAGATATTAGACCAAAGACCGAACAAAAGATCCTCCTCTACTCCTTCACTAGGAAGAGTAGCGAACCACTTAACCAATAAATACCAAGAGATAGTCCAATATCCCTCCCTGACGTCACCCCCAATTGCAACAACTATTCCTCCAAAACTTGCACACTTCTTCATAGCTGCAGATCTAGTGTGATGAGTGTGTTCAAATGAGACACCATCCTCACATATAAATACAAGTTGTGAGGTGGCTCTAGGGTTGTGACTCTTCACTTGGTGGAGCCGAATTCTCTTAGAAGTGGCTAAAACCACTTTACAATTTTCTAGGGGTTGAATTTACAAATACCACCATACAAATACATGTTGACCAATCAACAAAAGGGGATTTGATCTTATAGAAGACCCGACTTGATCAATTCATAAAAGGGGATTTGATCTATACAATAATGACTCAAATATAAGTAGAATATTCTTCGAAGTTGCAATAATTCAACAGAAATATGCAACAAGTGTTAGCAAAATCTCCAGATATTGTGGTTGTGCTAGATAATAGATAAAATAATGAACTAGAGAGATATAAACCCTCAATCTACAACGGTTTTTATTTAGAAAATAAATAAACAACAACATCAATAAAAATAAAATATTAACGAAAAACTAATTACAAATGAAAGAATATTTCATTACCCAATGGGAGGGAAAATAATACAACACCTATGGAGAATTTTTTTGGAGAGAGTGTCTCCTTGACCTCCTCATTGGGAGGGTTATTTTTTATTCTCAATTGTGTGTGGTTTATATCCTCTCTTTGTGGTTGTAAGTCGCTATGGTTGTTGCTAGGGATGCTATCTAGAAATTAGGGCTCTTGAGTTCTAGTGCAAATTTGACAACATTTACTTATATTGGATGGATGAATATTATGGAAATGGATTGGCCTTTAGGTATTTATAAGAAAAATAGTGGTTAACCCATTTACATGGTCATAATAAAAAAATATATGATCTGACGGTATCAAATTTGACAAGTACTTTTAGGGCTTTTTCATAACCACTTTATTTTACTTATTTATTTTTCTTTTTCTTTTTTATAATTCCAAGAGGAAATCGTCAAAAATGGATTTTATGACCTTAGGAAATGTATTTTCTTAGGTTATGATGGTTAAAAATGATGTGAAATGGGTAAAATGAGTGGAACTCATACTGCATGTGGTGTATTTCGATAAACCTAGTTAATTTGGTGTAGGTGAACACCTGTTGGGTGATAACACAAAATAAAGAGTTAAAAAAACAAGTGTGACTATGCAAAATTTGTAAAATTATGATCATAGCCACATTTTCCCAAAGCCAATAAAACAAAGGGAAGATCATATTGCATTGCAATTAGTATAATTATGTAATTTTGTAATTCTATTCCATGAGCTTAGAAAGAATTATGTAATTATAATATGTGAAATCATTTACCCAAAAAACATATGAGGAAACAATAAATAAGATATATGTTGAACTCATAATAGATAAATAAGAATAGAAAAATTAGAAAACACCCACAAAACATATGAGAAAATGATATATAATATATCTATTGAACTCATAATAGATAAATTATAAAATGACTCTTATATTTTACATTGATTTGTTCAATTACTTGATCGTGTCCTTTCATAATGACGAAACAACTCATGTACAATAGAATAAATCTGTTTCAATGTCTATGCATTGGTTCAAAGTTTGTTGCATTGATTTCAATATATTCCCTTCATTTCATTGTTCATGCTTTGATTTCAGTGTCTGTTGCATTGATTTTATCCATGAAATAATGTAAAATAATAGAGTGCATTGTTTTCAGTGATGATACAATGAAACATTATTTAGAGAAATTGATTAGTTGCATTGATTTCATCCATGACACAACACAACACAATAGGGTTCATTGATTTCAATGATGATATAGTGAAAAATGATTTAGAATCTAGAACAATCCAGTAGTTGCATTGATTTTAGCAATGCAATAGCCTAAAATGATAGGGTGCAATGATTTGAATGATAATATTACCATAAAAAATGATCCAGGGTAGTAATAGAATAAACAAGAAAATTGATTTAGCACATTTATCATAGTGAAATGGATTGAAAAATAACATAGTGCAAACCAATTTCAAAATACATATTATGATGTTGTGAACAAGGTTTCTCAATGATAAGTTGAATTCCATCACTTTGTTTGATTAGAGGTGATTCCTCTATTAGTATGTGCACATCAAACCATTATAATATTAAGATATGTAGAATCCATCAAAACCAAAAGAATGCAAAAGAATGAAACAAAATTATGAGAAACATAAGAGTTCAGAGAAAGAAACTATTATATTGCAAAGGAAGAGAGACAAGGTATCAAGATTTAAATGTTTGAATGATTTTCAAAATCAACTTTCTTTTTCTTATGATTAATATGAAAACATTGAAAAGCTAACAAGTGTGGGAAAATGGGAAAGTTACCATGTGTGGAAAAATAAAAGATGATCATTTCAAGTTTTGATGCGGATAATTTTGTAGTGGCCTTATTGATCGTATTGTCTATATTATAAATGATACTTCATAAATTTCAAATGATTAGATTCTTCTAAAATATATACATATACATAATGATGATCCTCTATAATTTTCACGTGACCACCAATGACTATGAACAACCTAGATCCATCTCAACTTTGGATCTAGAAAGAGTCAAGAGGGATCAAATCCCTCGAGATGCTAACATTTCCTCTATTTTTTCACTCTAAAAAAAGGTTTTCACCTTGAGGGATTTGATCCCTCTCAATGCTCGATAGATTCGAAGTTAAGATGGATCTACATTGGTAGTAGTTTTATTTCATACAAATGATTGAGACAGGGCATATTTTATCAAATCATTAAGGCTTCATCAATACAAAACAAGTTTTCTTTTAATCCCTCATATATTCAAGGTCTTCATGAAATCCTAAATATCCTTCTAGTAAACCTTCTCACCTTTATTGTTCTCACACTATTACAAGGGCCTTATTTACTATAATTGGCCTCCATACATAATAATACATAACCGCATTCCCATTGGGTACCTCCCTAGGCACCCCATATTACCTCCCTAGGTGTACTACATTCCATCCCCCTTCGCATGTGTCATCCTCGAAACATGGGAAGAAACCATACAATATGATCTGCTAATAAGTGTAGCCAACTGGTACCAAGTATGACCATTAATCCATCCTAATGGAATATGAACGTGATGTTCAAGTACGACCTGATTTTTATCCTTATCATGCATTTGGTGCCATCAGATGGTTGCTCTATCCTGATATCGTTCTGCAATGTTGGTGTTCTTAATCTAGTAGGTGGAACCTTCTAGTAAACCTTCTCACCTTTATTATGTTTACATTATTACATGGGTCTTATTTACTATAATAAGCCTCCATACATAATCATACATAACCACATTCCCATTGGGTACCTCCCTAGGCACCCCATATTACCTCCCTAGGTATACTACAAGTTACATGTGCGACTCTTGCAATTCCAGGGTGGTCATACCATATATAGCCTTGGAAATGGAATTTATTACTAGTTTAAGTTCAATAGTAAACTACAACTCACACTTCGGTGGTAGTCCAAGTAACTCTTCCAGAAATACATTGAATTTTTTTGACAATATAGGATGTTCTCTATATCCATTGGATATTTATTCTTATTCATATCCATTTCTAGATACATTTGAAAACCTTTTCAAATAATCCATTTTAGTTTTAAGTCTGAAATGAATCTTAGAGATACTTCTCTCTTGGTCCCTACCAAGATTCTCTTTTTCCTAGATTTTTCTATAAAATAAAGCATCTTTCCTTTGTAGTCTAGAAGCATTTCATGAGCATTCAATTAATCCATGCCAAGGATTATATCATATGATCCCAAGGTAGTGTTTACAAAGGCGCATGAGTAATGCACACCCACAAATCAAGTTTACAATCTTTCAATATTTGTCTTACCCCTTATTTAATACCTAAAGCCATATAAACCAAGTTAAAATCCATTTTCTTGTTCTCCATTAAATCACATCTAGATAGTGTATTTGGAGAAATATTTTTTTCATTATATCCTAGATCAATTAACTAAGAAAAAGTAATTCCATTTTACTTGTGGTCGATAAGACCAGGGACTAATGCTCTACTTAGTAGTTGTTCACCACAACATGAATCTTATGTGATTTACCCATGTCTCCCACTATTGTCTGACACTGCTCCTATATAACCTCTCTGTATCTCTATGGCTAGTCTCTCTGAAGATGATGTCCTCCACACATCCAACATCCCCCTATGGTAGGTTGTCCTTGTGTCCTAGTTTGAGTAAAAGTAGACACATTACTTTTTTGTGTTTAATGTGGGCATGCACCTCCTTGCTACACATGGAGCCTAAAATATGTTCCATGTTTCCATATATATTATATTTTAACTCTTGGAACATGTCTTCTTGGTTCATCTCTTTTCCCTATGAATTATCTAGAACCTCCACCTACTAAAGGGCTCTACTTAGGTCCTCTAGTAATCAATGGTTTAGTTATTTTGTATTGTCCTCCACTCAAACTCTCCTCCTTAGCAATCATTTTTCTTTGAACAACCTCATGTAAGGTGTGAGACATCAATATAAAATAAAATGTTTAATTTTAAATTATTTGTTTTCAAGTGAGGGGCATATCTTAAAAGTTCCATGAATTTGGATACATATTATGTTATAGTTCTACTTGTATACCTTAGTAAATCAAACTCATTAATTTCATTTCTATGAATTCTTCTGAGAGGTAATGCTATTAGAACTGTTCCTCAAATATTTCCCAAGTTAACTTAGAAATATATAACCCGAGTTGTGGAAATAATGTCTGCCACCACAATAAGGTGCTCCCCTTAAGTTGGAATATCACCATCCATGCTTTGTGATTAGTGGTATAATCACATAATTAAAATCACGTGGTCATACCCTCTAACCATGCTTCGACCATATATCCATTAGTATTACACCAATACTCAGGAAATTTTTCTTTTTCCAATTCTCTATATGGGTTACCTCTAGGTGGAATATTGATTCCTCACATGGAACTGAATTACCACTATCTTCTATGTTTAACCGGATTTTCAATGCACTCTTTGTTATTTAAAATGATTGCATCAAGTCCTAACTTCACTAATAAGTATATTATTCTAATCTTCCTCCCTTTGGGAAGAAGGTTGTGGTGTTACTTGATCTTGGGATCATGCATGGTGACCTCTTGCTTCCCTACCACTTCTCCTATCCATCACAACTCTGGTATGCATGCACACCAAGGTTTAGTTTCTAGTTAATTCGAGGGTAACCAAAAGAAATAAACTTAATATCTATAGTGCATGCATAGGCCCTAGTGTGTGAAAATGTTCTCTAATACCATATGTAGTGCCCTCCTAGACACTAAGATAACTAAGTGAGATATTCTATGAATCAAGATTGTGTATGTGTAATCACATTATCTCAATCATCTTAATTGAAATATCACTACTTTTTATACTCAATATATAGAATATAAACTAAACATTAATATCATATACTCTCCATCATATTAGAGATGATCATTTAGTACTTATATTTAAACTCATACAATGAAAGTATCTATATTCCTAACTCAAAAGTTGATTATCTTTACAAAATGATGTTTTCCACTAGAGTTGATCTGCAATCCAAATTCTTATCTCTTTCTAATTTCAATTACAATGATAAAATCTATAATCAATGCTCAACAACTAATAATTACTTTTTCAATTAAGATCTGAATCAAATGATCTATACAAGCTTGATGTAGGTTCCCCTTCTATATTTGTACTTCTATTCACTATTTCCCCTTGCAAATATATACATCAACGAGATCTTGGTCATGTTTATATCAATGAAAGTATAATAATATAATTGATATATTACATGAGAAATGATTCTTAATGTAGAAAATCTCCCTTTCCACTATCTGTTTCAATTTTTTAAATCTCGACATTCTATCTTGTAATAATGATTTCACACACACACACACACACATTCTATCTTGTAATAATGATTTCACACACACACACACACACATTCTATCTTGTAATAATGATTTCACACACACAGGTCATGTTTATATCAATGAAAGTATAATAATATAATTGATATATTACATGAGAAATGATTCTTAATGTAGAAAATCTCCCTTTCCACTATCTGTTTCAATTTTTTAAATCTCGACATTCTATCTTGTAATAATGATTTCACACACACACACACACACACACACTCACAAGACACACATGCACACGACATGCATGTGCACGAGGAAACGCACATGCACATGCGCATGCACATGCACACACGACACGCACACGCACACACACACGCACACACACACACACACACACACACACACACACACACGCACACACACACACACACACACACACACACACACCATCACACACACACACACACACACACACACACACACACACACAACACACACACACACACACACGCCGCTATCAATAATAATAATAATACCACACACACACACACACACACAATGGTTGGATAACACTATTATAAAAGACCAATATTGAAACTATTCCTATGAATGCATAGTGATAATTGGATTTCCTTCAATGATATGAAGACAATCAATTTCAAAATGAGATATTCTTCCCTAGGTTGAAAATTGTGATCATGTTATCAAATCATGAAATGAAGGTGACTCAATTAAGAAGAGGATTATAAAACACTATTCATTAATCATAACATTTATAAATCATACTACCTTCTTCCTTAAGTTACATAAGAGAACCCAAAAGAAAACCCTTTAAAATTTCCCAAAAACTAATCTCAAAGAGTAGAAACCCATTCATAACAAGATATAGTAAGTGTGGGGGGGGGTATAATGGGAAACCTGTGTTTATCAATTCACACACATGGGTTGTCTTTGTGCATCCTGGGAACTTCGTGCAACCTACTACATTGTAGGGTGTGTGCACTTCTATGAAGCTTGAAAAAAATATTCATGGCATTTCAAAAATTACTCATGAAAATATCCAGTAGGAACATAAATTTCTACAGAGGTTTAGGTCAACCATAAGGCCATTCTAAGGGCTCTTAAGTGATATAATTCTTATCATATAATATAAACAAATGTGCAAAACCCAAAATGAAAAAAACCAAGAAATGTTTAGAACATGAAGGGAGTTTATAGTAGGTAGGAAATAAGAATGCTACTCCTCCTCGCCAAATTGTACACATGTCACACCCCCTCCATACAACCTTGGCCCATGTGCAAGCTTAATTAACAATACTCATCCATATCTCTCCACACATATAGATACACACAACAAGTAGCATTGTATTAATACATATAAATCATATTAACATGTTTACAACATCATATTCAAATCAAGACATAGTCTCTTGACCCCGACTTGGGTCTATATAATTTGAATCACCCCAGATCCCATACACAAATGGTTAGTCTTGTCACACTTGAAAAATCATAAGTATTTTTTGAAAATACATCCATTCAATAATACATGTCACACACAAACACACACACATTCATGATCAGATCAAGTCATAATTTTTTACATCTAATCATATTATTTAATAGTATTGAGAAATTTTTATCATGTTCATGATTCATACATAATCATCACATCATACATTAATAAAATATTAGCAAGAAAAAATAGTTTCAAACATAAATATAGTCCAAGTGTGTTCGTCCACAAAACTTAGGTCGTCTATATATATGAAATACCCTCGAATAATAAGATGTTAGGTGGTACTAATAATTCTAGTCAAAGAGGGGCATTGCATGAACACAACGATATAAGAAATTCCATTAAATTCTAAACAAAGATTTAATACATAAAGTAAGAGATAAATCTACCCTTTGAGATCCACCTCGCGAACATGCCCATTCTCAAAAGAATATGCATATATTAGAAACCCTCTATATACAAGTCTATTTATTTTAATCACTTGTATACATTAAGAAAACATGCAATCGTTACCCTACTAGAATGCCTACTAAATTTTCATATTACTTCACTCTACCTAGTTCACACATTTCGTTAAACACTTGGTAAACAAGTCAAAAGTGACAATTATTTAGTTGAAAACTTTTACTAAACGTAGTACATATAGTGAACTACAACACTTGCTCTATTTAGACTATTCAACATACACATAACATACAAAGTAGAAGAAGACAAATAATGAATTCAACCTCAAATTAGAGGTTATCATCAACTGCCATTAATAACTACAAATAGGAAACTCTACTAGATCTTTGATAAACAATCAATATCTCTTAAAATACGATTTTGGTTTCTTGAGATATTATGTGAGTTTCTCTAGCTATATGCTTAGAGTTTTTATACCAAAACTCATGTTACAAAGAAGAGTATCATAACCAAAGCAATTGCTAAGCTCTTCTTTGAGTGTGTTTGGGTTCATTTTGGTCTACCGCATACCATTATTTCAGATATGTACAATATGTTCCTCAGTACCTTCTAGTCCACCCCGTGGTCTCTAATGGTTAACAAGATAACCAAATTGATTACCTTCCACCCTCAAACATATGGGAAAACATAAGTGGTCAATAGGATGATTGTGCATATCCTGTGCATGTAAAACTCTAAGCATCCATCTACATGGGATGTGAGCCTTCCATATGTTCAATATAGCTACAACAAATCCCTCCATAGATCTATTGGCCACAAACCTTTCTAGGTGTGTTGGGGGTTCTAGTCATTAGCCCCCATTGATGTATCTCTACCCATTTCATCTTCACGGGAAGAGTTCTCCCATGCTTTTATTGAAGTAGATAAAGAAACCAAATTTGTTAAATGGATTCGACACATCCAACAATAGGTTCATAATATCCCATATAAATTCAATGCCAAGTACAAACAACGACTATACCAACATTGAGTTCCATACAAGTTTCAAATTGGTGATAAGGTGTGGTTGTATTTGTAGAAAGCAAATCTCACAGACCCCCATAGGAAGCTCAAACCACTTCGATATGTTCCTTACACCATCACAAAGTACATGGGTGAGAATTCTTTTGAATTGAGTATTCCCCCTTTCCTTGGCTTGCACCTGGTATTCAATGAGGAGTTGCTTCGACCATATTTTCCACTCCTATTGGACACTTTGGAGGTGGTTGAATATTTGGTCCCTACATAACTCAATTTTGACTGCATTTAGAAGGTTACAGTGGATCAGATCATGAACACCAATACAAAAGGCACTCGCTAGCAGAACATACAACTCTATCGAGTTGTTAAAGAAGAACAACTTCTTCACTAAAGCAAGTGGTTCACTAGGAGTCAAATTTAGCAAACAAATTCCCATCGAATGAGGGAACTTGATGCAATGGGGACCATATATTCCTAAGGGGGGATAATTTATCCAGGTGGACATCGGTGGCCAACCATCTCTTCCACTGACTCAAATTGGTTCTCCATCTTAGGAGTTTTTTAATTTACAGTTTTTTATGTCCTAAACTTTTGGGGCCGTTTTGAGGCCTCAAACAATGTTTTTTGTCCCTTTGGGGACTTAGTATGGCCATGGTCTATCTAATCCTACCAACAATTGTAATTCTTATTTTCATATTTCCAATGAGCTACTATGTTCCCCAAATAGAGATTGTATGCAAAATGTGTTCCCTCAGGAAGTTGACATATCAACTAGTCACCTCGAGGCCCACAATCCTTTTGTCACTTTGTCTACTAGAGTTAGGGTTTTGTATATTTAGGGATTTTTCCTATTAGGGTTTAATAATTTATGTTAAAAGGCCATTTTTACCTCTTGTAATGTCCACTTGTGAATGATCATAGCTAACACCTCTCTCTTCAGAGATAAGATACCACCATTCTATCTAGTTTGTATTGCTTTGCATTTTACAGTCTTTTCCTATTTCATTTATTAATAGAATTTGGGTTTCATTGTATTACTATGATCTCTGCAATATTTATGTGTGTGTGTGTGTGTCCATTCATATTCCTTTCTTTCATTTCAATATTTATATAATCTATATGAAGGTGTTTTTTTAGTTTGATATCAAAGCGGGTTAGTAAGATGGTTCAAAGAGAATTACACATGAATTGGGGAAGAAGAGGCAAGAGAAATACAAGAAACTGGAGGGATATTGGCTTATAAATCCTTTGAATATTGGAATCTTTATAATCAACACTGCCACAAGAGGGTTTATAATCTAATAACATAAGTATTTGAAGTGAATATGGTGTCATAGAACCAATGGAGAGACTTATAGGGTATCTCTCAACAAGGGACACAAGTGAATAAAAATATCTTAGAGTTCAAGGGAAGTATTTATCTAGAGCGTTTTGTGGATTGGATCCAATATTTGGAAAAACATTTTGAGATGGAAGGCATCGAAGAGGATAACCCAAGGAGAGTAAGGCTAGCTATGGCTAAACTAATATCAAATGTAGCATTGTGGTGGGATAATTTCCAAAAGGAAAAAATGAGGCAGGACACATAAATGGTTAAGATGTGGTTGAAGATGTTGAATATTGAAAGGGAAATATTTTTTCATTTTATTACCAAAAGGAACTGTTCAAATTTTTTCACAATTTGATACAAAAATATTTGGCAGCTCAAGAGTATGCAACACAATTTATGAAGCTACAGATATGGGCATATATCATGAGGATGAAGAACAAATTGTAGTGTGGTATGTGAATGTGTGGTGTTCTTTATTAAAAAAATAAAAGATTTAGAACATAAATAACATATTATACCCATATCTACAGTATAAATGATAGATTAGAACATCAAGACGAAATTGTAGAGAATCAAAATACCACAAATAGCAATGCATTTATTGATGAAAGAAATGTTCACTTGCCTCTTCGAGGGGGAAACCTCTAGTTGAGTAGAACTCCAATTACAATATGCTTCAATGGTTCTTCACAAGACATCACATTATGTTTCTTCTACTTCTTTATATAGTTCTATCTACCTCCTAGGAACTTTCTAGAGAATAAAATTTCTAGTAAGTCTTCTTACAATTATTGCTTTCACACTATATTTACTACTTAGGCTTATTTACTAGATATGGAATCAATACATAACAACATATCTATCTACTTAAGGGGGTTAGGGAAGGAGCTTAACATACCCTCCCCCTTATAAATAAACATTGAACTTAAGGTTGGATATGAGGGAATTGTTGAAGGATATCTATTGGTTCCTATGTGACATCTTTGGGTGGTGTATCATTCCACTATTCCACGACCTCCTAGATAGTGTGCATCAAGAATGACATCGAGATTCAACCAATGGAACCTTCTCTATCAAGTTATGAAAGTATAGTTTGAATACAACAATTAGTTATGACCACTTTCTTTAAGCATGAGACATGACAGATTGAATGAATTTTAGAGTGTCCAGGAAGCTCCAATTTGTACGTCACTAGCCCAATACATTAGAGGGCCTTATAGGGGCCATAAAACTTGGGAGAAATCTTCTAGTGGTGGTGTTCTTTGAGGGAGTTACGCTCATAAGGATATAGATGAAGGAACACTTGATATCCTTCTTCAAAATGACATTTTGAATGATGCTAATCAACTTGATTCTTCACTATTTTCAGCCATTACTAGATTATCCTTGAGAGTGTGGAGACTGTCATCCATAGATGTGAGTGTTTTATCGACATCCTCCATGTTAGACACTCTTGGTAAGTATGCTGGTATTTACAAAGCCTTTTGGCCATAGGCAACCTCAAGGGGAGTCATTCGAGTGACACCATGATAAGTTGTATTATACGACCATTATGCTAGATATACCCACTATACCCATTGGGACTTTCCCTCTAAAGTAAATCAATGCAAATATGCTTCCAAGAACTTGTTGATAGCTTCCATATGACCATCAACTTGGGGGTGATATGCAGTGCTGAGATTCAATTGAGTGATTTGGATTTGAAACAACTCTAGCCAAAAATTGCTACTAAAAGTGGAGTCACGGTCTGTCACAATAGATTGTGGAATACCATGGAGTTTAAATATATTATCCATGAATACTTGAGCAATCGTAGAGGCTTTAAAGGGGTGTTGTAGAGTACAAAAATGAATATATTTGGAAAGGAAATCAACCACAACCATGATTACGAATTCATTGCCACATTTTGGTAACGCAAAAATGAAGTCCATATAAATTCCAACGTGTACAATGGGAGGAATGGGTAAAGGTTGTAGTTCTCTTGGAGGTTTCACTATGTCTTCCTTTTGTCGTTGGAAAATCTCACATTATGCCACAAAGGTGGAAATGCATTTCTTCATTCCTACCAAAAGAATGAAAATTTGAGCCTTTCATATGTTTTATGAAACCTTGAATGACCTATTGTGGGACATGCATGTAGTGTAGATAACGCTCGTGATTTAAATGTTTATTGTTTGTTCAAATAAATATTCCATTTATAAAATATCTCTTAATTTTTCCAAGTATAGCCCTAATATGCATGGGGTTCCATTTGAAGTTGTTGGATCATGCTAGTGATATTGGGATATGTTGACCATTCATTATGGACTCCATTCAACCATTCTTCTACATGAAGGAGAGTGAAAAGAGGGGCCCTTCCTCTTCATGCTTCCAAGAGAGAGAATATGCTACCGAATTCTGCTTTCCCTTCTTATAAATTATGTCATAGTCATATACCAACATTTTGGCGACCTGTTTCTGTCACTTGAGGGAAGAATTCCTTTTCTCTAGGAATCATTTTAGACTATGATGATCAATTTTAATCTAGAAACATTGTTTGTGTAGGTATGGATGCCAAATATCTGCAACGCGCAATATAGTCATCATCTCCTTTTCATAAGTTGATTTTCTCAAGTGCCTCTCACATAGTTGTTCGTTGCTAAAAGCTAATGGGAATCCCTCTTGCATAAGTACTGCTCTAATGCCTTTATTGGAGGCGTCACATTCCAAGGAAAAGGTCTTAGTGAATCCAGGAAGAGCAAGTACTGGGGTTGTACACATAACATTCTTCAAGCCCTGGAAGGTTTGTTTTATGGCATCATTCCAACTAAAATCATTTTTTTAAGAAAGGTTTTGAGGGGAGTTGCAATCTTACCATAGTTCCTTACAAGATTTCTATATTAACCAATAAGACCAAGAAAACCTCTTAAACTTTTAAGAGTTTTGGAGTGAGGCCAATCCTTCAATGTTTCAATTTTCTTTGGATCCACACGCACACCATCATGAATAACAATATGATCCAACATTCCACTTCAGAGACACGAAAGACACATTTCGATAACTTGAGAAAGAGTTGATGATCAATAAGTAGTTATAATATCTGATCCACATGGGTGGCATGGGATTTCCAAGTTTTATTGCAGATCAAGATGTCATAAAAAAAGACAAGGACAAAATAACATAGAAATGATTGAAATATTTTGTTCATGAGACTCTAGAAGTTGGAAGGTGCATTGCAAAGGCCAAAGGACATCACCAATAACTCCTAATTCCCTTCATGGTGAGAAAAGTAGTTTTAGGAATATATGTCTCTATCATGTGAATTTGGTGATAACCCAAGTGGAGATTGAGTTTATTGAATAATTGAGCAGCCTTGAGCTCATCCAAAAGGTCATCAATGCCTGGAATGGGAAACTTGTCCTTGACTATCATTTTGTTGAGAGCACCAAATTCAAGACACATGTGCCAAGTTCCTTATTTCTTGAGGACCATGATGACCAGTGAAGAATAAGGGTTGGTACTAGAGGGGATGACACCAATGACTAACAATTCTTGAACTATATTTTCTATTTCATTTTTTTGGGAAAAGGGATGGTGATACAAGTGTACATTAGGTGGGAGTTTACTTGGTATGAGTGGAATAAAATGATCATTCTCACCTCGGGAGGTAGGTAGTCATTGGGGAGGTTCAAAGATAAATTGGTGTTTGGCCAAGACTAACTACATGTCAACATGAATGGGTTGAGAGGGTGTCTCTAAGGCTTGAATGGCATGGAAATGAACCATAATGATTGAATACTCTTTTTTAAAAATATTTTCCATACGGTGGGAGCTAATGATCTCTAGAGAGTCCATTGCGATTCCTTTGAAAGTGTAGCTATGGACCTCCTACTAAAAACTCATGTACAACACATAGATATCCATGGTGATGGGACTTAATGTTTGTAACCATTCAAGACCTATGATTACACAACCACCCATATGATAACAAGTGATGATAATGTCACAACCACCTATTTGAATAGAAAACATGTGAGTTCTCTAAAAATAATCACCCATTTGAAGCCTCACTTTTTCATAATGACCATCACATTTCATAGAACCTTCGTTAGCAACCATGATTTGGAAATTCTTCACAACATAAATGTAGTAACATGTTTCTTGGGATACATGTCAATGAATGAAGTTATGGGTGATACATATATCAATTAAGATAATTTCATTGTGATGTTTGATGTAGCTATCAATTTGAGGCTTTGGGAAGCAAATTTCTTAGTGAAGGCATGTAGTGAGATCTGTGGTTCCACATCCTATAGAGAAGATAGGGGAATTTATTCAATGGGTAAATGAAGAATATTTGGGGTATAAATTCAATTTCATCACTATAAATGTCCTCAATGGAAATACAAATTTTTTTCTCCTTACATTTATGCTTGGGAAAACGTAATTTCATTGCAATTGTAGCAAAGACCTTTAATTTAGCGTTTCACAATTTCAAATCAGGTTAATTTGTGGATCTTGAGGGGTGGAGAGGAAAAAGAGGGATTGGTAGGGGGTGGAATAGTTGGATGAGGACAAGAAATAAATGTGGTCCTTTTAATTTGAGAATTAGTCTTCTTTTTGGCTTCCTAGGCTCTTTAAGAGGCTTCCAACTAAGTAGTAGGACGAGCCATTAAGAGTTGTGCATGTATTTGTTCTTTCAAATATATGATAAAGCATTCCATGAAAAAATGTATTGGACATAATTTTAGTGCGGATGGCTAGTTTCTTGGTTATTCATCCCAAATAATGAGTATCAGTTTCAAAACGTACATAGAGGTCTGAGACAAATTGTATCCAAGAAATATAACCCTTGTGGGAGTTATTATGCCATTGCAACCATTGACAACGTTCAAGATCCAAATATAAGACACCCACACAAAATTTCATTAAGTCATCTATGATTCCATGCAGGTAAAAATAATGTTCAATCTGAGCAACCCACCTTGTGGGGTTGGATCCATCAAATTTGTTGAAATCCACTTTAGGAAGTATGTTCCGCATTTGAGTCATTAGATCATGAACAATTGGGGTAAAGTGTTTCCCAGTGAGATTGGATGATTCATCCCCATCCTTTTGGGACAGTTGGCTCAACCATTTATAACCCACGGATTGTGAAGCAAGGATCCAAGTTTGCATCACCATGAGTTTGGACATCCAATCATCGAGTGACTCCATGTTAGCTAGCTTGTAATGTATTGCATCAAGATTTTACTGTGCATAAGAGTGGTTGTGGTTTATCTTGTGTTGCAACTTGCCACACAAAGTTTCCAAAGAGGATATTGTAACATCCCCAACATCCAACTGGGCTATGCCACATAAAATGTTTCGAACTGTATGCAAATTAAAACATATACACACAAAAACTCTTGAGAAACTTTATAYATATAACTCAAAACAGACAAATACATTATGTAAATGCATAGATTCATACGGAAATAACAGTAAGCATATACATGCAGCATAGACAGGTAATACCCATAAATATAAAGACAGGTACAAACCACACATAAGATAAACCCATAAATAATAATGCAGCATGTAATTTAACACAAAATGGACACTTATCTTGGTAAAAGTATCACCAAATATGTGCAGAACTTCCACGAACGTCTTAGCCTTAGACCACACTGCTCATCACTCTCTGTAGTGGGTCACCCCGAGCTGGGACTAACTCCACCCGGGTAAAGGGATTCCTAACCAGGCTGATGTATCTCAAAAATCAGGAAACTCTGTCACAGGTTCCAACTCAAACCAAAAGCCTACAGTCCCTCATTCCCCACATGCTTGTCCCACCCYAGGAAGTGTGCCCCTTCTCTTTTCAATAGTCCCTCGACTGGCCCACTTCCCTTCTAGGGCTTTAGCAACAGGTTGGACATGAAGTCTCAGAGCCTTGTAGCTGAAGTTTAGCACCTTCGGGAATCAATCCCCAACAATTCTCTCACCTAGAGAGAAATTTCTCACGGGCCTTACAACCCGCCTCTTCAATATCCCACGAGCTTGACAACCCGCTTCTTCAATACAACTCCTAAGCTAACCATGTACAGATACAGGTATGGGTACATATATAGGTGAAAGTACAGTGATAGGAAGGTGCGAAGGACAACTGAATGAGTGAGTGAATGATGATCCCCTACCCGAAAAATGAACTAAGTCCAAGCTATATGTATGCATGTCCCCAACTTGACACTTGTCATGTTGAGAGCTACTTCGGCCCACTTGTCCCCATCCTTAGAACTTAGGATAAAATAATTATCCATAATTTATACTTTAAGGAATATTAATATAATATTCCTTTTTGGCTTAAGCTCCCTAGCTAGCTTACCCCTTTTCCTTAACTTTTAGTCCCCCTCTTTCCCTAATTAGTGGAGTTTAGTCCCCCATACTCTTTTATCGTGGTCAGTCTACACACAACGATGTATTATATTAATGATAAGACATATACAAAAATAGGCTCACTGGCCTTTAGCATCTAGGATCTCTGGCCTAATCATCACATAAGCCTCCTAGATTATAATAACTGGATCACCGGCCTATAAAACACAACATATACACAAAGGCTCCTTGGTGCGATATCATGGAAAGTGCACACTTCATCATTTTAGTGCGCAGTACATGTGTGCACTATACCATGGAAGGTGCATACAAAATTGATAGCAAATATCTCACTAGCTTAAGTACATTTTCATTTACATTTACAGTTGGGTTTTGTCCTAGGGGTATTACAATCCCCTCCCCTTATTTATGCACTATCCTTAGTGCATTATGTACACATATACAAAAAAAAATTCAAAAATCCTCAAAAATATGTGGGTATTCTGCTCGCATTGCATCCTCATGCTCCCAAGTAGCATCCTTAGGACCGTACTAGGTCCATTGGACCTTTACAATCCCTATGTCTCAATTCCAGAGCTGTTTGATTTTCTAGTCCAGAATGCGTACCGGATGTACTTGGAAAGTGCCTTCTTGCTCCACCTGAATCACATTCCAATCAATAACATGATTAACATTAGGTATATATTTCTTA
>SNQJ01S0069804.1:23426-46040 GCA_010110895.2 Picea sitchensis | reverse complement strand
TGGGGAATATTTATGGGATGATCATGACAATGAGATTCCAAATCTAATTCTGTCCAAATCTCACAAAATTTCAATGCACTCCCTAGTGTATGTTCAAATCCTATTGGATGTGGTAGAGGAGCATCATGTTTTAACACCTTCTCAATTTTAACCACTATGCATCCTTTCTTTACCATCCTTCCATGCACCTTATGACCGAGCTTTGTATTGAATATGGATCCCTCACCCACCTTCACTCCATGTTGTAGAAGAACTACCTCATCTCCAATAGAAAATGTAGAAGAAAGATTTGCACATGTACACCAAATTAAAAAAAAAACTCAGTATTTTCTTAAAAAAACATTTAGTATACTATCAATAACACTTAACGATATTTTCTAAAACAAAATTCAGTATACTATCAATAACACTTAACAGTATTTGCTAAAAAATATATATTAAGTATACTATCAATAACACTTCACACATGCTTTGATATTTTGATTTAGCTATGTTGTGCCTCAAATCCATGAACTTCCACTATTGTATGTCACCTTCATCAACATCTTCCACAATCAAATGTGGTTGAGTGACATCAATTATCAAAACCATGGCATAGATGCATTAACTCTTTCTCTGCCATAATAAGTCCCATTGTATGTAGATTCAACCCTTCATGGCCCAATAACTTGACCCCTTTTGTCAAAATTATATCTTCCATTGTAACTCTAAATTCTGTAACACATAATTGAATTGTAATTTGTAATTATGGTTAAACCATATAAAGTTTCTCTTATATTTGATAAAAAACACAACCTTCAAAAAAGTAATATAGTTGCAATAATTAAAAATGGTATGACAATGATTTTGTAGGCAATGACAAACATTTCCCCACCATCCACCAAAAGGCACTTTACATATAAATTACACAAAATATATATGAAGACCTAACAATTAGAGATCTAAGTAGTATATGAAAATATCAACTCATATCAAACCACCAAGTTCTTAATAACTATGAAGATGGCACTTGTTTTATTGATGTATGTGTATGAAATGTGCTCATAAGAAATTTGCAAAAGTTGTAGAACCACAAGGTCCTTTGGAAAATCAAATAAAGTCCAACATGTATGTTACATTAGATGTCAAACAAGTCCCATGAGAAGGAGCAGTGATATTTATAGCTAGCTTAGTGAGGATGTTTAATGTCTAAACATGATAAATTGGAAGCCAAGCAAGATATTTTCTTCAAAATGAAAATGGTATGGCAATGATTTTGTACGCAATGAAAAACATTTCCCCACCATCCACCAAAAGTCACTTTACATATAAATTACACAATATATATATATATATATATGAAGACCTAACAATTAGAGATCTAACCACCATCCACCAAAAGACACTTTACATATAAATCACACAAAATATATATGACGACCTGACAATTAGAGATCTAAGTAGTATCAGAGAATGAAAATATCAACTCATATCAAACCACCAGTTCATATTTAACTATGGATATGGAACTTGTTTTATTGATGTATGTGTATGAATTGTGCTCATAAGAAATTTGCAAAAGTTGTAGAACCACAAGGTCCTTTGGAAAATCAAAGAAATTCCAACATGGATGTTACGCTAGATGTCAAACAATTCCCATGAGAAGGATAAATGATATTTATAGCTAGCTTAGTGAGGATGTTTAATGTCTAAACATGATAAATTGTAATCCAAGCTAGATATTTTCTTCCAAATAATGTTTTTGTTAATATAAATACTAGATAATTCTCATTTTTATTCTGAAAGTTATGAAATCTCATTTTGAATCTTTAGTTCAAATTTTATGACTCCCTACCTAAACTCATCTAAGGACACACTCTTTAAGATGGATACATAGGGATGTTGAACTTTAGAACGTCAAAAAGTGTAGATTTAAGTTTTATCAGATAGTTGTGTAGATGAGGTAGAGTATGAACTTGTACCTCTAGTCATTAGTGAAATTGTTTTTGAAAGCCCTTAACGATACAATAGAGATGTCATATTCTTTAGGAGAGAAAAATATCACATGTTAAAAGAGTTGTGCTTGTTACTTTAATAGTTGCATAATTGTGCATTGGAAGCAAAGTGTAGTATATTTAATGATACATTATTCATAAAATTCAAAATTGTATAGAGATCACACTATTCTATGTGGCTCAAAAGATGGTGATTAGATCATTGTGCTTGTGCTAGAAGGAAAACAATAAACCATTAGTTTTTATTAAAGTTCAAGCACAAGTTGAAAACCAACAACACCATCATATTTAAATATACTACTTATTGCATCATCGTGGATCTTTGTAGCTTGTTCYAGATCCAACAACGAACACACTCAAAGATAAAACACTGACCATTGTGTCATTATGAAAAGGCACCCTTGAAGCATTGATTGTACAAGCATAATCACATTACCAACAACAAAATTACACCGTGAAGAAAAATTAGCACTTGATAGTTTTCCTTCTAAGACAAACACAAATGTATTCCTAACAACAATATTGCGCCATGAAGGAAAGCTAGTGCTTCCTAGTTTTCCTTCTAACACATTGCCAACAACTACATTGCACCATGAAGGAATATTTTATTTCTAGTACAAGGACAACAACATTTACCACATCGACATTGCACAATGAAGGAAAGTTAGCACAATGTGCTAACTTTCCTTCTATCACCAACACAAACATTTTTTCTAACACAAAAACACCAKCATTTCCCACAAAAAACATTGCACAATGAAGGAATACCTACGAATGCTATCTTTCCTTATAGMATAAGTAGAAGCACATTGAAAACATCAACACTGCACCATTAAGGAAAGCTATCAGTTGCTAGATTTTCTTCTTTCATAAGCACARACACATTTTCAGAAACAACATTTTAGTGTGAAGGAAAGTTAATTTATGTTAGTTTTCCTTCTTGCACAAACACAAGCATATTGTCAACAACAATATTGCACTATGAATGAAATCTAGCACATGCTAGATTTCCTTCTAGTACAAGCAAGTCCAGTGAATTGCATTGCCAAGAAATATTTTGCATCGTAAAGGAAAGCTAACACCTCTTAGTTTTTCTTTTAGCATAAGCATAAGCACATTGCCAACAATGATAGTGCACCATGAAGGAAAGCTAGTGCCTTCTATCTTTCCTTCTAACATATTGCCAAAAACAACATTGCACTGTGAAGGAAAACTTTCTTTCTATCACAAGATCAACATCATTGCCCATAACAAAATGGCAGAATGAAGGAAAACCAACACATGCTAATTTTATTTCTATCATTAGTACAAACACATTTCCAACAACAACACTGCAACGTGAAGGAAAGCTAGTTCCTACTATTATTGCGCAAGCATCAACACATTTCCAACAACAAAATTCCACTATTAAGGAAATCTAGCACACTCTAGCCTTCCTTCTAGCACAAGTACACGTGTATTTCCCATAGAAACATTGCACTATAAAAGAAAGCTAGCAAATACTAGCTTTCCTTTTAGTACAACCACAAGTGCATTGCCAAGAAATACATTTCATCGTGAAGGAAAGCTAGCAAGTACTAGCTTTCCTCTACCATAAGCACAGGCAGATTGCTAATAACAACATTGCACTGTGAAGGAAAATTTATTTCTAGCATGGGAACAACAACATTGCACAATGGAGGAAAACTAGTGCATGCTAACTTTTTTTCTAGCACCAACACAAGCGCAATGCCAACAACACTGCAATGTGAAGGAAAGATAACATTTCCAAGTTTTCCTTCTTGCAAAATCATAGACGCATTTCCAAAAATAATATTCTATTGTAAAAGTAAGTTAGCACATGTTGGATTTCCTTCTAGCACAAGCACAAGTGCATTGCCAATAACAACATTGCACTATGAATGAAAAATAACATATATTAGCTTTCCTTCTAATACAAACACACATTAAAGCTAGCACATGCTAGCTTTCATTCTAATACAAGCACAAGTGCATTTCCAAGAAATACATTTCATCATAAAGAAAAGTTAGCAACTAGTAGCTTTCCTTCTAGAATAAGCACAAGAAGATTTCCAACAACAATATTGCACCATGAAAGAAAGCTATAACCTTTTAGTTTTCCTTCTAGCATAAGCACAAGAACAATTCCAACAAGAATATTTCACCATGAAGGAAAGTTAGCGCCTACTATCTCTCCTTCTAACACTTTGTCAACAACAACATTGCACCATCAAGAAAATCTTTCCTTCTAGCACAAGAACAACAACAGTTCTCACAACAACATTTCACAATGAAGGAAAGCTAGCACAAGCGCATTGCCAACAACATTGTATCATGAAATAATGCTAGCACCTGCTAGATTTTATTCTTTCACAAATAAAAATCCATTTCCAAGAACTACATTCCACTATCAAAGAAAGCTAACATATGCTAGATTTCATTATAACATAACCATAAACACATTGCCAACAACAACATTACACTATGAAGGAAAGATAACATGTGCTAGCTTTCCTTCTAGTATAAGCACAAGTGAATTGCCAAGAAATATTTTTCTCGTGAAGGAAATATAGCACCCACTAGCTTTCCTTTGGTTTTCCTTATAACATAAGCACAAGCACAAGCACATTGTCAACAACAATATTGCACCATGAAGAAAAGCTAGCCCCTGCTAGTTTTCCTTCCTACACATTGCCAACAAAATCATTGCACCTTGAAGGAAAGATTTCCTTCTAACACAAAAACAACAACATTTCCTACAACAACATTGTGCAATCAAAGAATATGTGTACATGTTAGTTTTCCTTCTAGCACAAGAAAAAACGCAATTCAAAAAACATCTTTCCATTGTGGAGGAAAGTTAGCGTGCACAAGTTTTCCCCCTTGCACAAGAACAAACACATATTGAACAACATTATTCCATTGTGGAAGAAAGATAGCTAGTGCTAGCTTTCCCCCTTGCACAAGCACAAGAACATCTCCAACAACATCATTCCACCATGAGGGAAAGCTAGCACATGCTAGCTTTCCCTCTTTCACAAGCACAAACACATCTCGAACAACATCATTCCACCTTGGAGGCTAGATTTCTAGCTTTCCCTCTTGCACAACCAAAAATTCATCTCAAACAATATTATTCCACCATGGAGGAATGCTAGCACATGATAAATTTCCCTCTTGCAAAAGAACAAGCGCATATAGAACAACATAATTTCACCGTGGAAGAAAGCTAACACATGCTAGCTTTCCTTTCAGCATAAGCACAAATGCATCTCAAATAACATCATTCCATCATGGAGGAAAAATAGTGTAAGCTAGATTCCACTCTTTCACAAGCACAAGCACATCTCGAACAAAATCATTCTACCGTATAGGAAATCTAGTGTTCGATTTCTCTCTTGCACAAGCACAAGTGCATCTCAAACATCATTCCACTACATAGGAAATATATTGTGTGTTATATTTCACTCTTTCACAAACACAAGCTCAATTCGAACATCATGTATCCATTATGGAGGAAAGTTAGTGCATGCTATATTTCCTTCTTGCACAAGTGCATCTCAAACAACATCATTCCACCATGGGGGAAAGCTAGCGTGTGTTATTTTTCCTTCTTGCACAAACACAAGCGCATTTTGAATAACATCATTTCACCTTGGAGGCATGCTATATTTCCCTCTTGCACAAGCACACATGCATCTCGAACAATATCATTCCACCATGGGGGAAAGATAACGTGTAATAGGTTCCCCTCTTGCATAAGCACACACACATCATGAACAACATCTTCCCATTGTGTGTTAGTTTTCCCTCTTGCACAAGCACACACACATACCGAATATCATCATTCCACCATGGGGGAAAGCTAGCACGTGCTAGATTTCCCTCCTTCACAAATACAACTTCATATCGAACATCATCATTCAGTCATGGGGGAAAGATAATGCATGCTAGATTTCCATCTTGCACAAGCACTAGTTCTTCTCGAACAACATCATTCTGTCGTGGGGAAAAGCTAGTGCAAGCTAGATTTTCGTCTTGCACAAGCACAACTACATCTCAAACAACATCATTCCATCGTGGGGGAAACCTAGCACGTGCTATCTTTCCCTCTTGCACAAGCACAAGCTTAGCTTGAACAACATCATTCCACAGTGGAGGAAAGCTAGTAACTGTAAGCTTTTACTCTTGCACAATCACAAGCACATCTCAAACAACATCATTCCATTATGAAGGAAAACTAGCTTTCACAAGCACAAGCACATCTCGAACAACATCACTCTAGTATGCTAGCTTTCCCTCTTGCACAAGCACAAGCTCTTATAAAATAACATCATTCCACTGAGGGGAAAATCTAGTGTGTGTTATTTTTCTCTCCTTCACAAGCACAAGTTCATCTCAAACAACATCAATACACCGTGGGGAGAGCTAATGTATGCTAGGTTTTCATTTTGCATAAGCGCTTCTCGAAAAACATAATTCCATCACGTGGGAAAGCTATCGCACTATATTTCCATCTTGCACAAGCACAAGTACATCTCAAATGTCATTCAACCGTGGGGAAAGCTAGCGCATGCTAGTTTTCCCTTTTGCGCAAGAACAAGCACATATCGAACAACATTATTCATGCATGCTAGATTTCCCTCTTGCACAAGCACAAGCGCATCTTGAACAACACTATTCTACTGTGGGGGAAGCATACTAACTTTTCCTCTTGCAAAAGCACAAGCGCATCTCAAACAACATCATTCCACCATGGGGGAAATCCAGTGCGTTCTTGATTTCCCTCTTGCACTAGCACTAACTTATCTCGAACAACATCATTCCACCATGGGAGAAAGCTAGAAAGTGTTAGATTTTCCTCTTGTGCAATCACAAGCACATCTCAAACAACATCATTCCACCGAGGAAGAAATCTAGTACATTCTATATTTGTCTCATGTAAAATCACAAGCGCATCTTGAACAACATCATTCCACCAAGGGAAAAAGATAACACATGCTAGTTTTTCTTCTTGCACAAGAAAAAACACATCTCAAACAACATCATTCCACCATGGTGGAAAGCTAGCGTGTGGTAGCATTCCCTCTTGCACAAGCACAAGCACATCTCAAACAACATTATTCCATCGTAGTGGAAAGATAACATGTCCTAGCTTTCCCTCTTACACATGCACAAGCACAAGCGCATCTCAAACAACATCATTCCACCGTGGGGGAAAGCTAGCGCATGTTAGTTTTCCCTCTTGCACATGCACAAGCACATATCAAACAACATCATTCCAGTATGCTAGATTTCTCTCTTTCACAAGCACAAACACATCTCGAACAACATTATTCCATCGTAGTAGAAAAATAGCACGTCCTATCTTTCCCTCTTACACATGCACAAGCACAAGTGCATCTCAAACAACATCATTCCACCGTGGGGGAAAGCTAGTGCGTGTTAGTTTTCCCTCTTGAACATGCACAAGCACATATCAAACAACATCATTCCAATATGCTATCTTTCTCTCTTGCACAAGCACAAGCATATATCAAATGACATCATTACACCGTGGGGGAAAGTTGTTGCATGCTAGTTTTCCTTCCTTCACAAGAACAAGTTCATCTCAAACATCATTCCACCTTGGGGGAAAGCTAGTGCATGCTAGCTTTCCATCTTGAACAAGCACAAGTGCTTCTCAAACAACAAAATTCCACCATGGGAGAAAGCTAACATTTCATCTTGCACAAGCACAAGTACTTCTTGAACATCATTCCACAATGAGGGAAAGCTAGCATGTGCTAGCTTTCCCTTTTGTATAAGCACAAACACATCTCAAACAACATCATTCCATTATGTTATCTTTCACTCTTTCACAAGCACAAGTGCATATCGAATAACATCATTCCACCATGGGGGAAAGGTAGTGTATGCTAGCTTTTCCTCTTTCAAAAGAACAAGTTCATCTCGAGCAACATCATTCCACCATGGGGGAAATCTAACCCATGCTAGCTTTCTGTAACACCCCAAGGTCGAGCCCCTACTGAATTGTAATTATGTTTATAGGATGGTAAGACAAGTGTATATAAGCTGGAAGACTTATATGTTTATTAGGCCGGATAGCCTAGATGCTTAAGGCCAATGAGCCTATTTTTGTATATTTAAACACTCATATCATCAATAAAATTACATCGTTGTGTGTAGACCGACCACGAAGAAAGAGTTATGGGGGAATAATCTCCACTAGGTAAGGTAAGGGAAGGGGATAAGTGTCTAGGAATAGGGGCTAAGCTAAAGGGATTATCTCTAAAGGGATAATATTATATTATTATTATTTCCAAAAGGCTAAGGTTGACATAACCTGTGTTGTCCTAATTTCCCAGGGAAAGGGAACGAGTGTTAAGTGGATATCATGCAGCTTCAGGAAGACATGTGTCAACCTGGGCGCATGCAGTTTTTAAGTGGGAAATTTAGCTCATTGGGGTTCTCTCTCACCATTCTCACTATTGTCGCGATTCTCGCAAGTCTTCCATCTTACCTAATTCACCCACTGATTCACGCATTGAGCCATTTCCTTCATTGTTGACCTATGCATCATTCATGCACCTCTGGAATCAGCAGGCGCTTGATCTATCCTGTACTTTTCCTGTGAAGTACAATGCACCTATACTTTTCTTGAGCCTGTATCATGTCTCAATGGTTTGCTTTTTCTTCCAATGCAGTTCCTTGACTGAGCATGGCTTCCTACCATCATCTGATCTATACCGAGATTTGTTGTTTCCATCACCCTTACTGGAATTGACTTAGGAGTTAGACTGAAGAAATAGGTTGTCAGACCTGTGGGTTTGAAGAGGTGGGTTTTCAGGCCCGTGGACTAAAGAAGAAGGTTGCCAGGCTTGTAAGAAACTCTCTCCAGGTGAAAGAGGTTGTTGGGGAAGTTATTTTCATGGAGGGAGCCCAACAACAACTATAGTGCTTTGAGAATTCCTATCCGACATGTTGTTGAAGCCCTGGAAGGGAAGTGGGGCAGCCAAAGAACTGTTGAGAAGAGAAGGGGCACAATTCCTAGGGTGGGGCAGGCATGTGGGGAATGAGAGATTGTAGGCTATTAGTGTGAGCTGACTCCTGGGAGAAAATCCTTCATATTTATATGTGTGACTTTCCTATTGTCCTTGCCAAGCCTAGGAATCCCTTGCCCAATGGAGTTTAGTCCCATCTCAAAGGTGACCCACTGTTGAGCGTGGTCTAAGGCTGGGAGGTTCATGGGAGGTCTGCACATAGTTGGTGGTCATTTTTTAAAATATAAGTACCAAATATATGTTCTTTGTATGATGTGTATCTTGAAAACAAGTTATAATGTTATTAGAATTGTCTGCATATATTGTATGTATGTTTAATGTTGTTTCTCCACGAATAAGTGGTATGAACATAATGCTATAGCTGTTTATTTTTCATTAGATAGATATGTATATAAATATATACGGTATCAAGCATGAAATTTATTTGGTGGCATGGCCTATCCTGTTGGTTTAAGGCTGGGGATGCCACGAATTGGGATCAGAGCAGAAAATACATCATACAGTTTTTTGGGTAGCGTTACCCGACAAAGGTTGATGGCTAGGGACATTACAAAATGGTATCAGAGCCATGGTTTAAACATTGATCCTTAATGGAACATGATAGTGGAAGTTGAAGGAAAAGTTTTGGAAAATAATTGTTGTCGAAATGGAAAAAATTCAAGTTCAAAGCCCATGGTTTCTACACAGAACCTGGATGGGCCACGAATGAGGAATTCAGAGTAAAAATTCCAGAGAATTTTGATGTACAAAGTGACAGAAGGGCATCAAGAGAACACTTGGACTGTGTTCAGAAGCACATGAGGTATAACGGTTTAAGAAATGGCCGCAGAGAAAGAAACCACAACAACCATGGTGATTGGGTCGTAGGATCTATTCAGGAGAASGAAGATCCTTCACAACCGTCAAATCTAGATAAAAGTGCATTAAGGTTAACCTGCAAGTCCTTCGGAATTCACRACTTCAGTGAATTTTATGGGTTATAAGAGCAAAAGGGGCTGAAGCCCGAAGTTATGAAGTCTCGAAGAGGATCTACACCATAGATCAGGGGGGGAAGTGTTTATTGTTGGATTTGACCAAGGAYRGATCAACTTGTTYRGGAATTTGGYGTTTGGGAGAATTGGAGTGTGTTGATGCACAAACCATCGAATCYCGAAGTCCCGAAATGACATGGCATGATGACATCACCAAGGGTGACGTGGACTTCCATAGTCCTACCRCGTGTTATCCAGAATGGTACTTTTGATGACCTTGTTGGACCAAAATAAATTCAACACATGGGGCCACATGTTACCCTCTTATATGATGACAATTGTACTATGTGGACCCCAGAAGGTAAGGAAGTTCAGGAGTTTAGCGTTCAAGAGAATTGGGGTGTGCAAGTGTAAAAACTGCTGAGGCCCGAAGTTCCAAAGTGACGTAGTTTGCTGACGTCACTTGAAATGACATGGAAACATGGGATGTGTGCCACGTGTCAGTGAGTTAAGAACCTTTAGATGATTGAAATGTCAATTAGAATGTGACACGTGTCACCCATATGATTGGGCCACGTTTCCTCTTCTAATATTTCTCCACGTGGCCCTCCTCTCGAGCATGGATGGTGGGGCTCTGATGGTCATAGTGGATGTGTGGCACCATATCGTGAAGTCCAGAGACTTGACATTCTAGAAGAAATGGTTCATGATGGGATGGAAGGAAGGAATTTTTGAAGTTTCATAGCGTCGAAGTAACGTGACGTAATGACGTCACCGGTGGTAATGTGGAAGTATTCAAAGATTTGCGATTCAAGAGTTTTGGGATGTGCAAAGGTGAAATCCTATGAAGTCCTAGATCCTCGAAGCTCTGAAGTCTTGGAGCCTCGAATATCGGAGTTCCATAGTGAGTATCAGTCATTGGCTGTTGGGAAGACGTGGACCGTTGATCCACCCTACTTTACAATTTCGCCAATTCACCACTCCGAGAGGTTTGTTGGGAAGCAATTTGGAAACCATCGAAGTTGGATTCCCCAAATCTCTAATCCGTCGTAGATCTGAGCAAGGAATGTGGATCGTAGATCCACTGTTCTTCGCGCATTTGACAGTTCGTTGTTCTCTGATGTTTGGGATGCGTGGAAAAAGGGAAACCTTCGAAGCCCTGAAGCCTGAAGTTTCAAGGCTCCAGATAAGATCTCAAATCATTAGTGTTGGGTCACAGTCGTGGTCACATGCAAACCAAGGGCTGAAGAAAAGGGGATAGCATCGGAAATTTGTTGCATAAAAGAACTGGGCTTAGATATAGAATCCCGAGGGGTTCTTGACCGACCAAGACCCGTTGAAAATGGAATCTGATATTGTTTTTGTTGAATCAAATTGGTTTATTTTGGAAAATTATTAAATTCTAATAGCCTGACAAAAACTCGGTTGACTGCACATTTTGCAGAGTTAACAATTGACAGAACCAAACCGAATTGTTCCACAGTGCAGAGGAATGAAGGAGGCACAAGATGCTTACAATTCGAAGAATGAATTTAGAGGAATGGATGTCCATTTGGGAGTTGAAGGATCGAACTCCAATGGGCACGGAGAAGAGATAGATAAAGAAGGGAGCATGATGAAAATCATTAAAAAGTTGCAAAAAGATGTCCAAATTCACCAGAAAGATAAAACAAATCTTATGAGATCCAGGGAGCAACAAGGAGACTTGAACATTAAATTGATGTAGATCATGGAAATAATAGAAAATAAATTGGATAAGGAGAGTGGCTCAAGCAAATCAGGAAGTCACAGGTCTCCTAATGAGAAAATAAGAACAAGAAGTGTTAGTATACATCACTAGAACTCCCCTAGGCATTACAATAAGAGAGCACACAACAACTCAAGTCCATCCCCTGTCAGGAAGCATAAGAGGTCTGGGGTGGATGAGCTATGAGGGGAAATGAACAAAATCAAACCTCCTACATTTGATGGGGAGCACAAGAAGGATGAATATGCAGAGACATGGATATTGGGCATAAGTATTTTCAATTGCATAATTATTCTTCTCATGCAAAAGGAAGAATTTCCATCTATCAACTCAAAGGAAAGGCATCCATGTCATGGGATCAGCTTGTGTAGGTGCATCACATTAAAGAGAAAAATGTTACTTGGAGGGAATTCAAGAAGTATTTCGAAAAGAAATACTTGACTAAGAGATACTATGAAAAGAAAATGAAAGAGTTATTTGAAATTAAGCTTGGGAGTATGACAATAGATGAATATGAAAGAAGGTTTTTAAAATTTTTGAAGTATGCTTCTTTCATCAAGGATGAGACAATTAAGATTCATATTTATTTGAGTGGTTTTCCATCATTCATCAGTGAAAAAATACAATATGACGATCCCAAAACATTGGAGGAGACCATAAGGTGAGCTAAGTGCCTATATGATCAACAAAAAGCAAGGCCAACTTTCCAAAAAGCTTGGGAAGACAAGAAGAAATTCAATATGGATCAAAGGAAGAAGAGAACTAAGCCACCATTATTTAGAAATAATCCTCAGGGACAACGAAATCCTAGAGAACCCAGAACGATTGAGATAGAGGGTTAAAGGCCAAGGCAACCACCTATTCAATGTTGGGGTTGTAAAGGAGATCATATGTTTAGATATTTTCCTCACATAAGTGACAAAGTGAGAGTTTTTCACAATGTTCAACAAGATGAAACAATGGAGGACATGGAAAGAAGTGTACCAAGGATCTATGCAGCCCTGGACAACAAGGAAGTAGAGTATCAGTCACATATGATTGAAGTGGAAGGTATGATCCACGACCAAACCATTACTATTTTAATTGATTCGGGAGCTAGTCATAGTTATATAGATCCTAAGATGGTGGAAAGTTTGCATTTGTCAATAAACAAGCATGGAAAATATTGGTTGGTGAAGTTGGCTACCGGATCCAAAAGAAAAGTTAATGAGATGGTTAAGTCATGTATTATGGACATGAATGGACTGAGCACAAGGGAAGATTTAAACATCTTGCCTTTAGGTTCCTATGACTATCTAATTGGGATGGATTGGTTGGACCAACACCATGCCATATTAGACTATTGTAACAAGGCATTCACTTGCCTGGATGAGGAAAGAAATTAGAGAACAATCTAAGGAATTCCCAGGGCAGTTGCCATCAAAGAAATTTCAGCAATGCAGTTGAAGAAGTGTTGCAAGAAGGGTTGTCAAATATTTGCAACCCATATGAAGGAAGAATATAAGGATAAGGTGCCAAATTTGGAGGATCATGCAGTCATGGGATATTTTGAATATGTGTTTAAGGAGGTATCAGGACTACCCCCAAAGAGAGATATTCATTTCTCTATAAATCTTATGCCTAGAGTAGCTCCAATGTCAAAGAATCTTTACATAATGAGTATGCCAGAGCTAAAGGAGTTGCAAATGCAGCTTGAAGAACTTCTGAAGAAGGGATATATATGCCCAAGTGTGTCACCTTGAGGTGCCCCAGTCTTGTTCGTGAATAAGAAAGATGGGACATTGAGATTGTGCATTGATGTCAGACAGTTGAACAAAGTGACTATAAAGAACAAGTATCCTCTACCAAGGATTGATTATCTCTTTGATCAGTTGAAGGATGAAAGGATATTTTCGAAGATAGATCTCAGGTCAGGATACCATCGGGTAAGAATTAAAGAGGAAGACATCAAAAATACCGCCTTCAGGACAAGGTATGGTCATTATGAGTTCACAGTGGTGCCTTTTGGGTTATAAAATGCACCAGTTGTTTTCATGTGCCTAATGAATGGTGTTTCCTGAGAATATTTAGATAAGTTTATCATTCTCTTTTTGGATGACATCCTTGTATATTCCAAGTTGGAAGAAGAGAATGAACATCATTTGAGGATGGTGTTGCAAGTGCTAAGAGAGCATCATCTGTATGAAAAATTGAGTAAGTGCTCATTTTATCAAAACATAATTTAGTATTTGGGGCATATCATATCTGAAGAAGGGATAGAAGTGGACCCTGAAAAGATAGAAGCCATTAAAGGGTGGACAACACCTAAGAATGTGACATAAGTCAAATCCTTCATGGGTCTAGCTAGCTACTAGAGGAGGTTCATTGCATGGTTTTCGAGAATAACTCATCTCATCACTTCCTTGCAAAGGAAGGGAAAGAAGTTTCAATGGACAGAAGAATGTGAAATGAGCTTCCAACAATTGAAGTAATTGTTAACCAGTGCTCCAATTTTAAGGATTGCAGATCCAAATGAAGACTTCATTGTATGTACAGATGCATGTAAAGAAGGAATTGGTGGAGTCTTCGGTCAAAATGGGTTTGTTGTATGTTATGAATCAAGGAAGTTGAAGAAACATGAAAGGCACTATGCCACTCATGATTTGGGGTTGGCAGCCATAGTGCATGCCTTGAAGAAGTGGAGGCACTACCTCATGGGAAAGAGGTTTGAGTTGAGGATAGACCATAATGGTCTGAAATATTTATTTGATCAGCCAACTCTAAATGATAGGCAAAGAAGATGGTTAGAATTTCTCTGTGAGTATGACTTTGATATCAAGAACATCAAGGGGAAAGAGAACAAAGTGGTTGATGCACTCAACAAAAGAGTGCATGAGATGCATGCTAGAACCATTAGCATGTACCAATCATATTTGAAAGACAGAATTATGGAGGCTGCAAAATCAGATTTGCAATACAAGGAATTAGTGACAAAATTGCAGCAAAGTAAAATGCAACAGAAAGTTGAAGATTATGAATTGAGAATTGATGGAATTCTCTCTTTCAGAAACAAAGTTTATGTACACAATTCTCCTGAATTTAGGAGTGTGATTTTAAAATAAATGCACAATGTACCTTATGTTGGACACATAGGAGATCAAAAAATAGTTTCAACAGTTAATAGCCAATATTATTGGCCAGGCATGAAGAGAGAGATTGTTGAATACATAGATAAATTCTTGGAGTGTCAAAAGGTAAAGGCTGAACATAGACACCCAACAGGTTTTCTACAGCCATTACCCATTCTTGAGTGGAAATGGGAAGTTGTAACAATGGATTTCATCACAGGATTTCCCAAAACAAGCAAGCAACATGATGCAATCATGGTGGTGGTGGACAAGCTTACTAAAGCTACCCATTTCATTCCTATGAAGTTTAATCACAAGGAATCTAACATTGCTGATATTTATATGAGGGAAGTAGCATGCTTGCATGGAATACCCAAGAAAATTGTCTCTGACAGAGACCCAAAGTTTACCTCAAAGTTTTGGAAAGGGTTATTCAAACGGTTCAGAACAAATATGAACTTCAACATAACTTATCATCCTGAATCTGATAGGAAGACATAAAGGGTGAACCAAGTGATAGAGGATATGCTAAGGATGTATGTGATGGACAAACCATCTAAATAGGAAGATTATCTACAATTGGTAGAATTTTCCTAGAACAATGGGTATCAAGAATCACTGAAGATGATCCTGTTTGAAGCACTTTATGGCAAGTGAAGCACCCCAGTAAGCTTGGACAACCCGCCTAATAGGGCAGTGGTTGGGCCAGAGTTTCTCAAGGAAATGGAAGAGAAAATGATGAAGATTAAACAAAATTTGAAGGTTGCCCAAGACGAGAAGAAAAGATATGTTGATAAGAACAAAAATCATAAGGAATTTAAAGTAGGGGATCATGTATTCTTGAAAGTGAAGGCCAACAGAAGCTCCTTGAAGTTGGGAAATTGTTCAAAGTTGGTAGCTCGCTATTATGGGCCATTTGAAATCCTAGACAGGATTGGTCCAGTAGCATATATGCTTTCATTGCCTGCATCTATCTCTATAGATAATGTATTTCATGTCTCATTTCTTAAGAAATATATACCTGATGCTAATCATGTTATTGATTGGAATGTGATTCGGGTGGAGCAAGAAAGCGCGTTTCAGGTGCATCTGATGCATATAATGGATTAGAAAATAAAGAAGCTATGGAATCGAGCCATAGGGATTGTAAAAGTCCAGTGGACCTGGTACGGTCCTGAGGACGCAACATGGGAGCACAAAGATGCTATGTGGGTAGAATATCCACATCTTTTTGAAGATTTTGGAAATCTTGTTGTTGTTGTGTAAATAAGTTTCACTGAGGACAGTGAAAAAATAAAGGGAGGGGATTGTAACACCCCAAGGTCGAGCCCCTGCTGAATTGTAATTATGTTTATAGGATGGTGAGCCAAGTGTATATAAGCTAGACGACTTATATGTTTATTAGACCATAGAGCTTAGATGCTTAAGGCCAGTGAGCATATTTTTAAATATGTAAACACTCATATCATTAATAAAATTACATTGTTGCGTGTAGACCGACCATGAAGAAAGATTTATGGGGGACTAAGATCCACTAGGTAGGGTAAGGGAAGGGGCTAAGTGTCTAGGAATAGGGGCTAAGCTAAAGGGATTACCTCTAAAGGGATAATATTATATTTTTATTATTTCCAAAAGGATAAGTTTGGCATAACCTATGTTGTCCTAAGTTCTTGGGGAAAGGGAACGAGTGTTAAGTGGAGCTCATGCAGCTTCAAGAAGACATGTGTCAACCTAGGTGCATGCATTTTTTAAGTGGGAAAGTCAGCTTGTTGGGGTTCTCTCTCACCATTCTCGTGACCATTGCCATTCTCGCAAGTCTGTCGTCTTACCTGATTCACCCACTAATTAACGCGCTGAGCCATTTCCTTCATCGTCGACCTCTGCTTCATTCACACACCTTTGGAATCGACAGACACTTGAGTTATCCCGTACTTTTCCTGTGAGGTACATCACACCTGTACTTTGCCTGAGCCTGTACCGTGTCTCAACGGTTTGTTTTTGTTGCCAGCACAATTCCTTGATTGAGCATGGCTTGCTTCCGTCATATGATATATACCGAGCTTTGTTGTTGCCATCACCCTTACTGGAATTGACTTAGGAGCTAGACTGAAGAAGCAGGTTTTCAGGTTTGTGGGTTTGAAGAGGTGGGTTTTCAGGCCCGTGGACTGAAGAAGTAGGTTGTCATGCCTGTAAGAAACTCTCTCCAGGTGAGAGAGGTTGTTGGGGAAGTGATTTTCCCAGAGGAAGCCCAATGACAACTATAGTGCTCTGATAATTCTTGTCTAGCCTGTTGTTGAAGCCCTGGAAGGGAAATGGGGTAGCCAAAGGATTGTTGAGCATAGAAGGGGCACACTTCCTGGGGTGGGACAAGCATGTGGGGAATGAAATTTTTTAGGTTGTTAGTGTGAGATGGCTCCTGGGAGAAAATACTTCCTATTGATCTGTGTGACTTTCCTATTGTCCTCGCCAAGCATAGGAATCCCTTGCCTGGTGGAGTTTAGTCACAGCTCGGGGGTGACCCACTACTAAGACTGATAATCAATATGATCTAAGGCCGAGAGGTTCGTGGGAGGTCTGCATGCAGTTGGTGGTTATCTATTAAAATATAAGTACCAAATATTTGTTTTATGTATGATGTGTATCTTGAAAACAAGTTATAATGTTATTAGAATTGTCTGCATATATTGTATGTATGTTTAATGTTGTTTCCGCATGAATAAGTGGTATGAACATAATCCTATAGTCGTTTAATTTGCATAAGATAGATATGTATATAAATATATATGATATCGTAACATGAAAGTTATTCGGTGGCATGGCCTATCCTGTTGGTTTAAGGCCGGGGATGTCATGAATTGGTATCAGAGAAGAAAATAAATTCTACAGTTGTTTAGGTAGTGTTACCCGACAGAGGTTGATGGCTGGGGATGTTACACTTTCGGTCTTGAACAAAAACAAACACTTATTGAACAATATCATTCCACCATGGGGGGGAATTGGCACATGTCGAAGGAATGTTGAACATAATTCCACCATGGAGGAAAGCTAACACATTCTAGCTTTCCCTCTTACACAAGAATAAACACATCTCGAACAATATTCCATTGTGCTATCTTTCCCTCTTGCACAAGCATAAACACATCTCGAACAAGATTCCAGCATGCTAGCTTTCCCTCTTGCACAAGAACAAGCGTATCTCGAACAAAATTATTCCACCGTGGGGGAAATATAGCACATGATATCTAGATTTCCCTCTTACAAAAGCATAAGCACATCTCAAACAACATCATTCCAACATGGGGGGAAGCTATCATGTTTTAAATTTCCCTCTTCCACAAGCACAAATGCATCTCGAACAACATCATTTCGTCATGGGGGAAAGATAACGCATGCTAGATTTCCCTCTTGTAGAAGCTCAGGCGCATCCCGAGCAACAACATTCCACCATGGATAAAGCTAGCGAATTCTTGCTTTCCCTCTTGCAAAAGCGTAAGTGCATATCGAACAACCTAATTCCACTATGGGAGAAAGTTATCACATGCTAACTTTCCCTTTTGAATAAGAACAAACGCATCTCTAACATCATTCCACCATGGGGGCATGTTAGCTTTCCATCTTACACAAGCACACACACATCTCGAACAACATCATTCCACCATGGAGGAAAGCTAGCTCGTGCTAGATTTCTGTATTGCACAAGCACATCCTGAACAATATCATTCCGGGGGAGAGCTAGTACAGGTTAGTACTCCCTCTTGGACAAACACAAGCGCATCTCAAACATCATTCCACCATGGAGAAAATATAGCACATGCTAGCTTTCCATATTGCACACGCACAAGTGCATATTGAATAACATCATTCCACTGTGGGGGAAAGCTAGCGCATGCTAGTTTTTCCTCCTTCACGAGCACAAGTTCATCTCAAACAACATCATTCCACCATGGAGAAAAACTAACATGTGCTATCTTTCCATCTTACACAAGCACAAGTGTTTCTTGAACAACATCATTCCACCTTTAGGGAAAACTAGAGCTCGCTAGCTTTCCATCTTGCACAAGCACACGTGCTAACTTTCCCTCTTACACAAGCACAAGTTCATCTCGAAAAATATCATTCCACCATGGGGGAAAGCTAGCACCTGCTGTGGGGGAAAGCTAGCGCATGATATTTTTTCCTCCTTCAAAAGCACAAGTTCATCTCGAACAACATCATTCCACCATGGATAAAAGATAACATGCACTATCTTTCCATCTTACACAAGCACAAGTGTTTCTCGAACAACATCATTCCACCCTCGGGGAAAACTAATGCGCACTAGCTTTCCATCTTGCACAAGCACAAGTGCTAAATTTCCCTCTTACACAAGCACAAGTTCATCTTGAAAAATATCATTCCACCATGGGGAAAATCTAGCACGTGCTATATTTCCCTCTTGCACAAGTACAAGCGCATCTTGAATATCATTCCACTATGGGGGAAATCTAGTGTGTGCTAGCTTTCTCTCTTCCACATGCACATGAACATCTCGAACAACATCATTCCATCATGATATATTTACCTCTTTCACAAGTACAAATGCATCTCGAACAACATTATTCCATAGTGTGGGAAAGGTAGTGCGTGCTATCTTTCCCTCTTGCAAAAGCACAAGTGCATCTCGAAAAACATCATTCCACAATGGGGGAAAGATAACATGTGCTAGTTATCCCTCTTGCACAATCAAAAGCACATATCGAACAACATCATCCCACTATGGAGGAAACCTGGCAAGTGCTATCTTTCTTTCTTACACAAGCACAAACAAATCTCCAATATCATTCGATCGTGGGTGAAAACTAGCTCTTTGTCTTGCACAAGCACAAGCGCTTCTCAAACAACATCATTCCACCGTGTTCTAGATTTTCATCTTGCAGAAGAACAAGTACATCTCGAACAACATTATTCCACCATGGAGGAAAGCTAACACGTGTTATGTTTCCCTCTTGCAAAAGTAAAATCTTATCTCAAAAAATATCATTCCACCCAAGGGAAAGCTAGCACATTCTATCTTTCCATCTTGCACAAGCAAAAGTGCATCATTGCACTAGGGGGAAAAACTAGCATGATATATTTTCATATTGCATAATCACAAGCACATTTCAAACAACATCATTCCATCATGGGGGAAAGCTAGCTCATGTGATAACTTTACCTCTTGCAGAAGCACAAGTGCATCTCATACATCATTCCATCCTCGGGGAAAGATTGTGCGTGTTACCTTTCCCTCTTGCAAAAGCACAAGAGAATCTCAAACAACATCATTCTAGTGTGGGAGAAAGCTAGTGCGTGCTATATTTCCCTTTTGCACAAGCACAAAAACATCTCCAACAAAATTATTCCACCATGGGGGAAAGCTAGTGCATGCTAGTTTTTTGTTTAGCACAAGCACAAGTGCATCTTGAACAACATCATTCCACTGTGGGGGAAAGTTAGTGCGTGCTAGATTTCAATTTTGCACAAGCGCATCTCAAACAACATCATTTTATTGTGGGGGAAAGATAGCACGTGCTAACTTTCCCTCTTGCACAAGCACGAGCACATCTCAAATAACATCATTCCACCATTGGGGAAATCTAGCACATGTTATCTTTCACTCTTACACAAGCACAAGATTCTATCTTTCCATCTTGCACAAGCACAAGTGCATCTCAGACAACATCATTCCACCAGGGGGAAAAAATAGCATGCTAGCTTTTCGTCTTGCACAATCACAATCACATCTCGAACAACATCATTCCATCATGGGGGAAAGCTATCTCATGTGCTAAATTTCCCTCTTGAAGAAGCACAAGCACATCTCATACATCATTCCATCCTCGGGGAAAGCTTGTGTGTGCTAGCTTTCCCTCTTGCAAAAACACAAACGCATCGCAAACAACATCATTCCAGTTTGGGGGAAAGCTAGTGCATGCTAGCTTTCCCTTTTGCACAAGAAAAAACACATCTCCAACAACATTATTCCACTATGGGGGAAAGCTAGTGCATGCTATTTTTCATTCTAGCACAAGCACAAGTGCATCTTGAACAACATCATTCCACTATTGGGGAAAGTTAGTGTGTGCTAGCTTTCAATTTTGCACAAGCACATCTCGAACAACATCATTCCATTGTGGGGGAAAGATAGCACATGATAGCTTTCCCCCTTGCACAAGCACGAACATATCTCAAATAATATCATTCCACCATTGGGAAAGCTAGTGCTAGCTTTCACTCTTAAACAAGCACAAGATGCTATCTTTCCATCTTGCACAAGCACAAGATGCTATCTTTCCATCTTGCACAAGCACAAGTGCATCTCGGACAACATGATTCCACCAGGGGGAAAAACTAGCGTGCTAGTTTTTCGTCTTGCACAATCACAAGCACATCTCGAACAACATCATTCCACCATGGGTGAAATATAGATCATGTGCTAACTTTCCCTCTTGCAGAAGCACAAGCACATCTCATACATCATTCCATCCTCTGGGAAAGCTTGTGTGTGCTAGATTTCCCTCTTGCAAAAGCGCAAGTGCATCTCAAACAACATCATTCTAGTGTGGGGAAAATCTAGCGCGTGCAAGCTTTCCTTTTTGCACAAGAAAAAACACATCTTCAACAACATTATTCCACCATGGGGAAAATCTAGTGCATGCTAGTTTTTCGTCTAGCAAAAGCACAAGTGCATCTCGAACAACATCATTACACTGTGGGGGAAAGTTAGTGCATGCTAGATTTCAATTTTTCACAAGCACATATCGAACAACATGTTGAGCACTCAACACACCCTAAAAGCCTTATGAAATTTTTTCACTTTTGGGTACCACTTGTTTTTCTTTGACTATCTGAATTGAGTTCATTATGGGGGGGATGGTTTATTTTGTTTTCATGACTCTTATCGATCAAGTCATATGTGTTTGAACTTGTTAAAAGAAACCTTGTGTCTAAAATCACTTAACATTCTAATTAAGAATATGCAGCTAACATTGTGACTAACGTGCTTGTGTTCGATGTTAACAAAGTTCAAGCAGATAAAGTGGCCATTCAGTTACACTAATCATCGATCGTCGATGCACCATCGACATGGACAGAAGGCAGAGTTGGTTTGTGTGAGTTATTCGCCACAAATTTTCAAAATATAGCCATTCCCCATCGACGTCGGCAAAGTACAGGAGGGATAGACATTGACAAAATCCATAAACAACCACTGATAGTCGATGACCAATGCACTTGCTTGGGGTCGCGGAAATCGAGAAGGGTTAAAACAATCAATTTTCTCTGCGAAAAATATATTGTCGATCATCAATCCTTGATACTTTTTGCCGTAGGTAAGATAAGATCGGGTCTTAGAACATTTATCTTAAGAAAAGTCTCGATCCCGAATAACATAGGTAAACAAAGATGTCGATCTTGAGTGCCACATGTCTTTGTCGCATAGGGGTGTCATACGACCTAGTTTCCCCTCGAGTCATCTTAAGGTTTCATGTGTCCTAGTCACACCTCCAAGTCAACCTTGCCACATCAGCGCTATACGACAAGATCGTTCTACGTCAGAGATTTTGCAAGGAGATGTCAACAAAAAAATTTCAAGGAGAAACCCTGACCCCCAACTCACCAGCTGGACTAGCAAAATGATGGGATGTTTTGGGCACGAGATACGATCAGATTTTGGCATTTAATATACTAGTTAATGTTTCATCCTGCATTTGT
>SNQJ01S0069804.1:0-16103 GCA_010110895.2 Picea sitchensis | reverse complement strand
GACCTGAAGGTAAAAATATCATTGGTTCCAAATGGATCTTTAAGAATAAGTTGAATGAGCAGGGACAAGTTGTCAGGAACAAAGCAAGATTGGTCTGTAAAGGCTATGCTCAAATAGAAGGACTGGATTTTGATGAAACTTTTTCACCCGTAGCAAGATTAGAAGCTATCAGAATATTTATTGCCTATGCTTGTCATAAAAGGTTTAAAGTCTATCAAATGGATGTCAAGTAAGCTTTTCTAAATGGAGATTTAAATGAAGAAGTCTATATGGAACAACCAGAAGGTTTTGAACTGTCTGATAACCCTGACTTAGTATGCAAGTTGAAGAAAGATTTATATGGGTTAAAACAAGCCCCTGGTGCCTGGTATCACAAACTGGATATGTATCTCAAAGAAAAAGGGTTCAAGAGAGGAACAATAGACAACAATCTATATATCAAAACAGAGGGTAATGATTTGCTCATTGTGTTGGTCTATGTAGATGACATAATATTCGGATGTAATAAGGATCAATTGGTACAATGGTTTTCTTTTTCCATGGAGTTTGAGTTTGAAATGTCTATGATAGGTGAACTGTCATTTATTCTTGGTCTGCAAATTACTCAGAGGTCTGAAGGGATGTTAATTTCTCAAGAAAAATATCTAAGAGAAATGTTGAAAAGGTTTCAAATGGAAGATTCTAAATCTATGGGTACACCTATGGTTACTGGATTCAAATTAAGAAAGGATGATGACTCACCTGATGTTGATCAAAGTTCATATAGGTCAATGATAGGCAGCTTGTTGTACATCACAACATCTCACCCAGACATAATGCATGTTGTTGGAATGGTAGGTAGATATCAGTCTGCACCTAAACAGATTCATTTGCAAGCTGTCAAAAGGATATTCAGGTATTTGAAAGAAACAATGACTTATGGTCTGTGGTATTCCAGAAATCAGAATTTTCAGTTAACTGCCCATTCAGATGCAGATTGGGCAAACTATGTTGATGAGAGAAAAAGCACCAGTGGAGGAGCATTCTTCCTGGGTGACTCATTAGTAGCATGGCTTAGTAAAAAGCAAGGTTCCATTTCTTTATCAACTATAGAGGCATAGTACATTGTTGTTGCTACCTGTTGCACTCAGGTATTATGGATGATTCAGACACTTGCAAACTTGGAGGTAAAATACATTGCACCGATCCCAATTCATTGTGATAACACTAGTGCCATCAGTGTGTCTAAGAATCCTGTATTCCACTCCAAGACCAAGCATATTCCCATAAAATACCATTTTCTGAGAGAGCAGGTTACCAATCAGGTTGTTCAGGTCCATTAAATTACAACCACAGAACAAATTGCAGACATCTTTACTAAACCCCTAGCCAAGACACCATTTGAATATCTCCGATAGAAGCTAGGTGTCATCCCGTCTCACACCTAAGAGAGTCCATCCTATTAGGGGGAGCTTTGTATTGATTGAATATCTGATACCTCTTAAAAATACTGCAGCAGCTCAGGGGGAGCATGTTTTCTTTGACATTCATGTCAAATGGGGAGAAAAGGAGTGGTCCGGATAGGATGCTACAGTTGAAGGTCTAAACAGATGAGCGCAGTCATTCAGGGTTGCCATCAATGCCAAAGGGGGAGATTGTTGGCATGTTTTCAGGCAGGTGTGCTTGTCATTGATGGCAAGATCAGAGTATGTAGATATGGAAAAACAGGGACAAAGTAATCTCGGGAGGGTAAGTGCAGAGGTGCATGCAGAGTGTAAGAGTGTGCTTGATCATTTGATGGTTTACAGGCAGGAAAGGAAGATCAGGGATAAATTGATCCAACTCCATTTGGGAGTTTCAGATACCGAGAGGTGGAGGTGTCAAGGACACTCATGACAATTCCTAGAATCACGAAATGCGAAACGTCAAAATCCCAAAAGCAAGAGACAGTTCTGGATACCAGGAGTTGAAGTGTCGAAACACTTCACCACAGGAGTCCTGGAATCACAAAATGCAAAACGCCGAAATATCGAAAGCAGGAGACAGTTTCGGATACCAAGATTTCGGATACCGGGAGTTGGGGATGTCAAGAACTCTTACTACAAGAGTCCCGAAGTCGCGAAATGCAAAATCCCGCTATGCTAAACCAAGATATAATCTCAACTGTTGGATCGAGGAAAAAACTAGACTGTCGATCCAAGAAGGATACGTGGCGAAAGATCATCCTTTCACTGACTGGAAAGTCAAAGGAATGGGGTTCCCTAACCTCTCGAACTCGCGATATGCGAAATCGCGAAATAACCTTAGCCGTCAGATCAAAGGTTGATGTGGACCGTTGATCTGACTCCATTTCAGAGTTTCAGATACCGGGAGATGGAGGAGTCAAGTATCGAGACTCCTCATCACAGGAGTCCCGAAGTTGCGAAGTGAGAAAAGCCGAAAAGCTGATCTGAATCCATTTTGGAGTTTCGCAGATCGAGACTTGGAAGTGTCAAGAACATTCACATCAAGAATGTCGAAATTGCGATATGCGAAATCATGAAGTGATCTGGGCTGACATATCTAGGAGGTGAATGTGGCAGACCATGTCAAAAAGGACAGGTGGAAGACTATGCCACGTGGCACGATCAGACAACGATAAGTGTCAAGTTGATTTGGCATTTCAGGCCACTGGAAATCACAATTCTGAGTGACACGTGACAACCACTCGAGTCACGACATGTCATCGAGTGACGCAAGACTGACCTCACTCAGGGAGTTTTTGTTTTGTGAGTTTTAACTCCATCACTCCCCCAAACTCCCGAAGGCTGAAGTCCCGGGGCAGAGGATAGTCGTCCGATCACCACGGATCGAGGACCGTTGATCTGGAGATCGAAGTGCTTGTGTGATTGGAGAGTGGTTATATTTTGGTGGTCACATCGTCGAAGAAATGTAGAAGAGAGCTCGAAATGGCAAGCTCCATTTCGGAGTTTCGGGGATCGGGACTTGGAGCGGAAAGAAATATTCACATCAAGGATGTCAAAATGCCCAATTGTGAAATCGCAAAAGCACTTTATGGATAAGTGCTTGGTCACCGATGGTGGTCACATTGTTGAAGAGCTGTAGAGAAAATATTGAAGCGGCAAGCTCCATTTCGGAGTTTCAGAGACCGCAACTTGGAGAGTCGAGATGCCTCACAACAGGATTGCCGAAATGTCAAAATGAGAAACACGTTTTGGCTCAGCCTATGTTCAAATCCATTGGTCACATCGACAGAAGATGGAGGAAGGATCTAGTGCAACCAATCTCAATTTTGAAGTTTCGGGGATCAGTACATGAAGCATAAAGAAACCTTAACCATAGGAATCCTGAAATGTCGAAATACGAAACGATGAAGTAAACGCAAGACCCTACGAACTCCATCCAACGGTGCAGGTGAACTTGAATATGATCGGAGGGCTATTGTTTCCCGTCACAGTGTAACTGCTAGAAACGACTGATGGTTTATGCCAGAGGACTTGAAGAGGCCTGAGCATGATCGCCAGAGAAGATGAAGAGGCTCGAGGCATATTCCAGTGATTGAAGACTATTCTTAGAGGCAATTGACAGATGGATGGGCATTGAAGCTTGTAACTGCAACAGAGAGGATTAGCTCGACTATGATAGAGAAGATGAAGAGTCTTAATTGCGAGATAGGCTGAGAAATCTCAGCATAACACCCAGTGATGTTGGATGCATAGGTTGAACCACCAGAGAAGCTAAAGAGTTGAAATGATGATTAGGTATATTACTCGACATGAGGAGTGGGGCAGATATTGGATGGACAAGGAGCACAGAGGGGACAAGAATGGAGAAAAAAAGAAGAGATCAGTGTGGTTGTTGTTGTGGGTGATTGAGGTGTGAAGAAGGAGGCAGAGCGCAGAAACAAAGATGCACAGAAGGGGAATGGTTCATTGAAGGGACATGGCGCAAAGAGCATAAAAGGAAAAAGAACAGAAAGCACAAGGAGAGTGCAGAAGACACTGATGCAGACAAAGCAGCGCAGTGTAGCAAAACAATGATGAGACCGGTAAGCCATTGAAGAAATTTATATCGTTGTAATAAGTCTTAATAGAAAAGATTTATATTTCAGGGTGGTAGGGAGGTGCTAGGGAGGACTGTTGTCCTTAGAGGTTCAAGTGGGTGCTTGAACACAGGGAGTTGTAGCTTCCTTCTAGTTGGTGCTAGAGAAACCAGGGAGTTGGTGCTCCCTTCTGGTTGGTGCTAGAAAAAACCCAGGGAGTTGGTGCTTCCTTCTGGTTGGTGTTAGATAATCCAGAGAGTTGGTGCTCTCAGCAAGTATCATCTTGCAAAATAGAGGTTGCAGCCTCATTATGAGTTGGTGCTCATATGTATGATAATGTAAAGAATGTAAAGATTACTTATCATATAAAGAAGAAGAGGTTTTTACCCTGTATGGGTTTCCTTAGGAAATATCTGTCTCTGTGTATCTCATATGTGTGACTGATGATGAATGTTATATTGCTTACTTCACTTCATTATTGTGACTGTCATTAAATGTTGTGTAAAGAGTTTAAAATAAGCATAATTGTTTAAGCACAGTAACAATTGATTCACCCCCCCCCTCTCAGTTGTCCAACAGTTAGTAGGCATGGAGAAGCTGATGATTTTATCTCACAAGTATGGACCCTATACTTTGATGGGTCTAAATCACAAGAAGGGCCGGGATCAGGATGTATCCTCATTGACCCAAAGGGGAAACGAAATTTCATGTCCTACAGACTAGAATTTGAATGCACTAATAATACTTTCGATTACGAATCTTTAGTGCAGGGATTAAAGAAATCCATAGACTTAAACGTTAAATAACTAAAGGTTTTCAGGGATTTTGAAATTATCGTTAGGCAAGTAACGAATACTATACATTTCAACTCTCCCCACCTGAGAAATTACCAACAGAAAGTGCACAGGCTAGTAGAACATTTTGAGGCCTTTAATATAACAATGATCCACAGGAAAAATAATAATCTTGTTGATTTCTTGGCCATTGTCACCTCGAGGCTATCCCCTTTAGAAGACTATGAATCCTCTCGGTTCACTGTGGAACTGCTCTACAAACCATCATTTCCCAACAATATTTCTAATTGGAAGATCTTTGAAGGAGATGAATAGATCATAGACTTCCTAACCAATGAGGAAAATTTTAAAGACCTGGCTATTGACGATGAAGTATTCCAACAAAAACTAATAGAAACCTATCCCCATGAACAAAGAGGTGAAACGGATCACTCTAGTAACAAACCAAAGTTTCACACGATATCGAAAGGGGTAGCCAATTTGGAGAACCTCTTTGACTTAAGGGAAATATTTAAAGGGTCAACAAACACAAAGACAGGGAGCTCGTGTCCCATGTACAAAACTATAAATCTAGGAACCCAGGAAAACCCTAAGAATATAAACCTAGGTAAGATAGTGTCTAAAGAATATAGGAAAGCCTATCTCAAACTTTTCAGAGAATATCAAGATGTTTTTGCGTAGTCCTACCGAGATCTGAAAACTTATGACACTAGTATTATTAAACACACAATACCGTTAAAATCCAAAGTAAAACCCTTCCAACGGAAGCTCTGGAAGTACCACCCATGTCTGGAACCCCTCATGTGTCATGACTTGAAAAAACTACTAGATGCTAAAATTATCTTTTAGGTTAGACACTCTGTTTGGGTAGGAAATTTGGTTCCTATCAGGAAAAAGTCTGGGGAAATCCGCCTGTGTGTGGACTTCATAAACCTCAACAGAGCATCATAAAAGGATAACTACCCAGTCCCACCATTGGAACAACTCTTGCAGACCGTGTCTGGTTCTGATATTTTCTCTCTGCTAGATGGGTTCTCGGGATACAATCAGGTTCTAGTCTCAAAAGAGGACCGATTGAAAACTACCTTTCAAACCAAGTGGGGAAATTTTTCTTACAAATGCATTCCATTTGGGTTGATTAACACGGGAGAAACCTTCCAAAGGACCATGGACGTATCTTTTTGGGGATTGATCAACAAGTGTGTATTAGTTTATTTAGATGACGTGACTGTGTATTCAAAGAACAAAGAAGATCACATCCAACATCTAACCCAAATTTTTGAAATGTGTAGGAAGCATGGTATATCTTTAAACCCTAAGAAAACCATATTTGGAGTCAAGGAAGGGAAATTACTAGGTCATATTATATCTCAAGCAGGAATTTGCATAGACTCAGAACGAGTTAAGGAAATAGCTTAGCTTCCCTTACCCCACAACAAAAAGGCTATGCAATCCTTATTTGGGAAAATCAATTTTGTGAGGAAGTTCACGCCCAATTTCGCTGAAACTATCAAACCCTTACAAAAAATGATTTGCAAGGATGCTGACTTTAAGTGGGATGATGAGCGAAAAGATTCTTTCAACAATATCAAGACTGCAATATCTCAAGCTCCGGTGATGCGAAGTCCCGACTTTAGCAAAGATTTTTTCCTCTATACTTTTGCCTCCGACCAATCTTTAGCTACAGTATTGACTCAGAAGGATGATGACAACAATGAGGCGTCAGACTCATTTATGAGCCCTAATCTCCAAGGGGCTAAACTAAATTACCCTACTATAGACAAACTTCCTTATGCAATGTACAAAGAAGTAAAACATTTCAGATCTTACATCCTAAAAAATCACACCAAAGTCATTGTGCCTCACCCTGCAGTCCGATCCCTATTCACTCAACAAGAGATGGGGGAAAGAAGAGGAAATTGGATGGAAGTTGTCCAAGAATTTGATATAGATATAAAACCTACCAAACTCATTAACGGACATGGATTGTGTAAATTGGTCGATGAAGCCCAAGACCAAGTAAATGAATACTTTGGGTGGGAGAATGAATTGGCATTATGGTGTAGTGAATATTTATATGTTCCCCCAGGGCATGAGTCCTGGTATTGAAAACTAATTTATCTCCTGCATCATGGGACTTGCCCAGAAAACCTAAACCCTAAGGAAAGGCGATCTCTCAGACTAAAATCGGCACAATAGTGCCTCATAAATTCGGTGCTCTTCCGCATAAATTATGATGGGGTACCTTTGATATGTCTTGAACGAGAAGACACATAAAAGGTTCTGAAGGAGCTCCATGATGGTCCTGCAAGTGGACACTTTGCGGGGAATACCACCACTCATAATATACTGAGATCCGTCTATTACTGTCCTACTATGTTTACAAATTCTCATACATACGCTAGAAACTGTAAAACTTGTCAAATAAGCATGGGGAGGGAGAAGAGAGAAGTTATCCCACTCCAACTAGTGGCCATATCCAGACCATTCAAGCAATGGGGGTTAGATGTCATAGAGGAGATTACCCTGAGTTCTTCAAAACAACATAGATACATATTGACTGCTACATATTATTTTTCGAAATGGGCAGAGGCCATCCCTCTTACTCATGTGAATGAAAAGGTGGTAATCCAATTCATAAAAAAACAACTGATCACAAGGTTTGGTATATCTTCCATTCTTGTTTTTTACAATGACTCTTACTTTTCTTCCACCCTATTAACAAAGTTTTCTATAGACAAAGGAATCATAATTAGATACTCTGCAAACTACTATCCACAGGGGAATGGAGTGGCAGAATCAACCAATAAGAACCTAGTGAGGATCTTGAAGAAAAACGTTGTAGACAATCAGAGGAATTGGCATAGGTCCACTAATACATATTGTAAAAAGTTTGATGTTCTACTTGCGGCGTTGTGGATAAAATTGTCCATACTGTTGGAAAATAGAGGAAATTTAAAAAAATAAATCAGATTGCCCGATAACTTTGTTATTGCCATGTTGACATCTCTCTTGCCACGTTGATGTCTCTCTTGCCACGTTTTCGTCACTCTTGCCACGTTTTCTACCTAGTTGTCTCTCTTGCCAAGTTTGTGACATAGTCGTCTCTCTTGCCACGTTTGTGAATATTGTTGTCGCAATTGCGGCATTGTGGAAACTAGGTTTTCACCTTCCAACGATCACCTTAGTATGTTGACCAAGTCAAAATACTAATGATCACTTAGGTTTTTATAACGTCAGAATTGCGACTTTATAAAATATATAAATATGTTGCATTTAACGGATGTTGCGACAAGTTTGTTATAATAACGACGCTTCAAAAAGGGTTTGCGGGTCTTATCGGCGAACAAAAAACATGTATTTGTTTCAGTATAAGTCTGTGGGGAAGAATGTCAGAAAACATTAGAGTTGGGAAAAGAATTAAAGAGGGTGAAAAGGGTGATGGTAAATGTTATTTCCCTTGAAAAAATTGTTGTACTAGACATCCCGAAAGAGTTTTAATAGCAACAGCTACAAAACATTGTAGAAAATATGGGTACATGGACAAGGGATCATGCATTTGTGTTCTAAATCATGCATTTGCATTTTTATTTATTTATTAAGTTTCAAGGATATTAAATTTGACATCAATTGGAACATTTTTTTATAAAGTTTATTTAAAAAAAAAATTCACGATGTTGCAGTCCTTGTGCATCATTTTCTTACATTTTTGCATTGATTTTGTGTTCTCATTTTTCCATCAATGTTATATTTTAATTACATTTTTTTAAAGTTTAAAATTTGATTCTTTTTTATCCTAGATTTAAATTGTGTAACTTTTTGAATCAATTTGTGTATCATTAACATTGCATTGATGTATTTTTTTTATATTATATATGGAATCCTATTTTTTTTCCAAATTTTGTAAAAAAAATGAGCATCCCATTTGGTTCAAATGGCATCTAATTTACATACCTTACGGTTTAATTGATTGAATAAATTAACCTATGTAAATTTATTTGCATTCTCATATCCACTTACATTTATTATGTATCTAATCTAATACTTATCATGGATAATTAAAAATATAATAATATATCGTTATTTTTTGTGTCAAAATATATGCAAACATATGAAAACATAATTTTAGTTCTCATATCACATTCGGCAACAACGCTTTTGAATATTTCTGGATGGGGTTTTAAATGATACGATGTTGAGCATACAGGTGGAAGACTCGACCACAACCCAACTCAATGTGACTGTAAAGGTGGCATATAGCAAGTGTAGAGGTGAGGTGGGTGTCATCGAAGGTCCTAAAAGGAGGGGGGAGATCTCCATCCCCGTACCCACGATCTCTGAAATGAATAATTTAGGTTTCTTGTGAGTTTGGAGGTACAAGGAAATGATTCTCATCGTTATGTTCCATAGTGGGAAGGGAAAAAAGGACAAGCTCGAGGAGTATGCTAGTATCATGGTCAAGGTAGGTAGTTTTTTTGGCTATCATGGCCAGAGAAGGGATGGGTAATCTCTAGGAGGAATATCAAAGGAACTTCAAGAACCTTGAATAGGATATGCGAGAGACCATTAGTAGGCACCATCAAGTTAACTCGTTGTTGATAGAATCCCCAAGTTTGATCGAGTTTAGGTCAGAGAGGGAATCAGTTTCAGTGTCTGGGTACTACAAGGAAGCGTTCTTTGTGTCTGGGTTCTCTAGGTCTAGGTTCTCTGTGTCTAGGTTTAGGAGATCTACTTTGTTGCCTTGGGTCGGGAGCTCTTCTCTATCGAGGACGATCAGGAGTACTTGGCCTGGTATTTTCAACAGGCAGAGGATGAGGTATGTGGTCAAAGATCGACATAAGGTGGTTATGTGGAAGGAGCTTATTCTAGTACATATATGGATAAGGGAGTAGTGGTGAGAAGGCGCGAGAGGACAAAGGAAAGGGAGTGGTAAAGGAAGCTTCATCCTTTCACCTCCATGCTTTCACCACAACATATTGAGGCCTGGGAGGCTCAGAACAAATTCCTGGAAAACTGCTACAAGGAATCCCAGTGGGAGGTTGACCAAGTGGAGGAAATGATGAAGCTCAAGAAAAAACATACCTCGAATGAGGAAATTTGGGAGGAATTCAGGGGTCAGCTACATGACCCTCTTTACTCTTACACTTGGGAGACCAAATTATTTAAGACAATAGAACTCTACTGGCATGTCAAATCTATGGTGGCTCATACACTAGAGAAATGCATGGTGGGAAAGAACAATATTCTATACACGATCGAGATATTCCAAGGTAATTTTGAACTAATGTGTCTCTTGGCATATGGGATTAAGTTTAAAGTTTCAAAAGTGTCCTTTGAACCAGGTTCAATCAACCCCTCTGTCGAAGACCTAGCCTTGACTGGAACTCAGGACCATCCAATTACAATAGATAACAACTCTATACCTGCTTAGAACCTGGATACAGATGAAGATGATGGAGTTCAACTGAATGGGGATCAAACAAAGACTCGGTCCTCTCCTAAGGACTGACTTGGGTCAACCTTCATGTTTTTTAGTTGCAAATATTTACTATTATGCTCAGAGATAGGATACAATTTTAGTTCTCTCTGTCATAGACTCTTTTTTTTCTCTGATATTCTCTTATAGTATGTGGAACACTTCTATTTTCTCTTTGAAAGATTGATATACTGTCTTTGGAACAATAGGCTAGATGAGACTTGGTTCTCTTTTTGGAAGGTCTCCTAGTCTTCTGATGTATTTTCTCCTTATTGTAAATAATATAAGTAGTCTTTTAGCTTAAAAAAACAACGCTTTTGAATAAATTACAATTAATGTCTTAATATAAACAAAAAAACATATATAAATAAACTCAAAAGTATAATTTCAATTCAAAAGTATAATGTGTGTGTGCGTGTTCATGTGTCATGGGGAATCTTAAAGGATTCTTCCCCTTCCCCAAATTGGTGGTATATATATATACATAGTGTGTGTATGTGTCTACAGACACATATGCAACACACACACACACACACACACACACACACACACATTGTGTGTGTATGCATGCGTGTACAGAAACACACACATATAGTGTGTATGTGTACATATGTATACATACATAATGTGTTTATGTACACACACACACACACACACACACACAATATGTGTGTGTACACATATACACACACACACATTATGTATATATTTACCATGAGTGTAGGGAGCATCCATTGGGTTTCCTTGCAAGGTTTTCCTACACACACACACACACACTATGTATGTATATATATAGCATGAATGTGGGGAAACATTCCTTGGGTTTTTATGTACTGTAAGGTTTTTCTTGGAAATATATATATGTATGTATGTATATGGAAATCCAAGGGATGCTTCCACACATTCATGGTAAAACCTTGAGGGGAAACCCAATGGATGTTTCTCCACATTCATGGTGTGTGTGTGTGTGTGTGTTCACAATGAAAATATCATATGGAAATCCAAGGTATTATTCCCTACATTTGTGGATGACATCCCTAGTAAACCCCTCGACATAAAGTAGTGTGCCTCGCCCAAGGTTATTTGAACTAGGCACTTGATGACACATACAGAGAGATATATGGAGGCTTCCCCACATTCGTTGATGTCATTCTTAATAAACCCATCAATGTAAAGTAGTGCATCTCACTTAGTGGGGTTCAAAACAAACACTTGGTATCACAGGACTAGCCAAATGCCCAACCACATTGGTAAAAACTAATTGGGCTAACTCTTAGGGATATATAATTTAGAAAAAAAGGAGAAAGACAAAGAGATGGAATATGTCCCATTGGATGATGGCCAAACATTGGAATCTAGTGTCCCACTTCCATTTGAGAAACTAGAACATCCTAGGATTCCAATTGGTCCACTAGATCAAGAAACTGCCATGAAAATGATAGCGCAATTGGCCCAATATTGAGCATATTATTTAATGTTGATGCCAATGTGCCAAAATAATTTTGACATCATGCAATACACTACTACTGATGTCGAATAAATAAACAGGAACACCACCATCTAAGACAATAATAGTTTAATTTTTAAAATAAGTGTTAGAAATACAGAGAAGACACTAGTACATATTATAAAAATTATGACATTCTATTTGCGGCGTTATGGACAAAATTGTCCATACTGTCGAAAAATAGAGGAAATTTAAAAAAATAAAAATCATATTGCCTGATAACGTCGGTATTTCCACGTTGATGTCTCTCTTTCCACGTTGACGTCTCTCTTGCCATGTTTCCGCCTCTCTTGCCATGTTTTCCACCTAGTTGTCTCTCTTCCCACGTATGTGACATAGTCGTCTCTCTTGCCACGTTTGTGAAGATTGTTGTCGCAATTGCGACGTTGTGGAAAATAGGTTTTCACCTTTCAACGGTCACCTTATTATGTTGACCAAGTCAAAATACTAACAGTCACTTAGGTTTTTATAACGTCGGAATTGCAACGTTATAAAATCTATAAATATGTTGCATTTGACAGATGTTGCGACAAGTTTTCTATAATAATGACACTTCAAAACGGGTTTGTGGGTCTTCTCGATGAACAAAAAATAGGTATTTGTTTCAGTATAAGTTTGTGGGGAAGAATGTTAGAAAACATTAGATCCGGGAAAAGTATTAAAGAGGGTGAAAAGGGTGATGGTAAATGTTATTTCCCTTGCAAAAATTGTTGTACTAGATGTCCCGAAAGAGTTTTAATAGCAACAGCTACAAATTGTAGAAAATATGGGCACATGGACGGTGGATCAAATGAATATCGTCCCATGGTATATACATTCATTATCTGTTTTAATATTTATTGTATTCTCAAACTTTTATAATGTTTTATACATGCACTAATTTTTCATGATTGTTTGTAATTACAAAGTTAGATTTGCCCCCTAACTTTATGCAGAAAGCACCAAGTAGTACCAGAAATGATGTTGTAGTACAAGATGAAGAACATGAAGCAGATAATGAATATCAAGTTAATGATCCCATGGAAGTAGATGACAATAACAACATAGTTCAAGATGATGAGACAAATCAAATGATTCAAGACTTATTCGGTCATCTAGATGAGGATAATGGGGACAGTAGTGATGGTATTTATGATGAACCTCTGATTGAAAAGGAAAATAAACGACTTTATAAAGGGTCAAGAGAAAATCTTCTCTCCACTACATTGTTGCTGGTGAATTTGAAAGTTACAAATCATTTGTCTAACACTTGTATGACATGGATCCTAAGGTATGTAATATGTTTCTTCACATCTACATAAAAGTTGACTATTCCCCATTTTTTTTTAGTGTTAATTAATGTGTAAAATAAAAATGCAGTATTTACAATCCCTATTCTTTACATTAACTATTTATTTTTTATGTTTTAGATTGTTAGGTGAATTTTTGTTACCCTTGTCAAATATTTTACCTCGCACATATCGAGATTTACATGCCATTATGAAAGACATTGGAAGGGAGTATCAAAGTATAGATGCATGTCCTGATGATCATATTATATATTATGGACAACATGTGTCAAAAAACAAAATGTTCGTTATGCGGTATCAGTAGATATTGAACCGATCAAGTAACAAAAATGGTCCCTCGAAAGGTTCTCCAACATATTCCCATAATTCCATGTTTGCAGTGACTGTTCAGTTGCCAAATCATAACATTGTTTATGGATTACCATGCATGAAAGAGAATTGAAGATGGAGTTCTTAGAATGCCTGCAAATGGTTATGCATTTAAGGAAATTGCTGCAAAATGGCCAGAATTTACAAATGAACCTCGTAATGTTAGGCTTTCATTGGCAACCGACGATGTTAATCCATTTGGAGAGATTCCTCCGATGATCATATTGATATATTATGGACAACATGTGTCAAAAACAAAATGTTCGGTATGCTAGATTGCAGTAGATATTGAACCCATCAAGTAACAAAATGGTCCCTCTAAAGGTTCTCCTCAACATATTCCCATAATTCCATTAAGCCTATAAAAGGACTCGCCAAATCATAACATTGTTTATGGATTACCATGCATGAAAGAGAATTGAAGATGGAGTTCTTAGAATGCCTTCAGATGGTTATGAATTTAAGGAAACTACTGCAAAATGGCTAGAATTTACAAATTAACCTCGTAATTTTAGGTTTTCATTGGCAACCCACTACGTTAATCCATTTGAGATCTCGAATTTGTTTACTCACAAGCAGGCCTATTTTGTTATCAACAATAACATTCCTCCTTGAATGTCAACAAACAGGAGCACATAATGTTGACAATGATTATTCCGGTATTTATTTACACACTTTTTCAATTTAAATTTTCATTTTTCTCTTTTTTTGCATAACATATTTTATTTATTTATTTACGTATATATACATACCATGGTAGTAATTTCGTGTAATTTTAAACAATTAGGTAAGTTACAAGTTAAAGATATGAATGTGTATATTGAGCCTCTTATCGACGAGCTACTAAAGTTATGGGAGGGAATCACTATGTATGACATTTATAAACCAATTGGGTAGAAGAGATTTCAATGTCGTGGAATACTTTTATGGACAATTCATGATGCCCCGGGACAAACACATTTTTGTGGTATGTAACGGTCCATATTGCATGCTTGAATATTATATAATTAATTGATTATATCATGCATGTTGTTTAAATAATCCTTTCGTATATATATTAATAATTCACATTAATCGATCTGTTGCAGGTCTTCAAAAAAAGGGTAAATTTGCATGTCCAGATTGTGGTCCTAAGATGAAATCTCGTCGATCAAAAAGTTTAGGAAAGGAGGTGTTTGATGAGTATATAAACTTCCTTTCTAAGAACTAGAAGTATCGTACTACTGAAAAAGATATTTTCAATGGGAAACAAGAAACTAGACTAACACCACAAAGAATGACACCTCGCCTATGGAAGTTGGCATATGACATAATTAATCCTCGAGGTACGCATTTTGTTTATGTAACGTAAATGGAATCATGTTTTGAAATTTTATTTTAATTATTCATTTTATTTTACTGCATTTGATAAATAGTTTTCTGATTTTTTTTATTCTTCATCAATGTCATTGTCGTGAAGGTAGTAAGAATGGGCTTCCACAAGGAATGAAATGTTATCCCACTCAATTCATGAGGTTTCCTTACTATAAGGACCTAAAAATAGTTCATTTATTTGATACAATGCATATCAGGAAGAATGTGACAGAAACATTATGGTGAATCATAGATGGCAAGAGCGAGAAGAAAACATTGTCAAAATTTGTATGACATTCGGGAAGCCAATCATGCAATGCAAAGTGTGATCCAATAAAATAACGATGGAGACCAAAATAACCTTCCATGGTTATTAACATAACAACAAAGCAATGGTGTAAAAGAGGTCATTCAAAAAATTAAATTTCCCACAGGTTTTTGTTCAAACATAAAGAATATCTTAACGAAGAAAGGTGATTTTGGTGGGGTAAAAACGCATGATTGGCATACCTTCATTAAGGTAAATAATCATTTTAGTATCCATATTTATATATTGGTCGTGTACATTTTTTGATATTTTTATTTTTTTGTCTAGTTTTGAACAAGTAACGATTGATTTTTATTGTTACAGTATGTTCTACCTCTATCTCTCCCAAACAACTTTGACAACAATGTCAAACAAGTTATATATGATCTTGGAAAATACATGAGGTAAGTAGCTGCAATATATATGCAACAACAAAAAAAATCAATTTTTTGTTGCACTTGATGACATGTGTTTTACTTGTAATGTAATATGTATTTATATGTTTTGTTGAAACATGTTATTTTCTTGCGTCATGATCTGTAGATGGTTTTGATTGAAATAAATCCATGAAGATGATATAAAGTATTGGAAGAGAGAAATTCCTCGGCTAATGTGTGAAATGCAGAAGTATCTACCTCCATCATTTTTCAATGCACAAGAACACTACCTCATACACCAAGTTGAGGAGATTTAAATGTGTGGACCTATACACACAAGGTCAATGTGGATGGTGGAGAGGCACTTGAAATCATTGAAGGCTTTGGTTAGACAAAGAGCACATCCTGAGGGTTTATGGTGGAGGGATATATGGTATATGAATCCATGGTGTATATTAGTCATTATTTTCCTAAATTAGCAGCGCAAGATAGGCATGCAGTGGATTGCATTTGGGATGTGAACTCCATCAAAAAATTTGAAAGGGAGAAGATGTCGGGGAAAGGTACAATGAATAAAGTGAGAGGTAATTAAAATGTGGATATTTTTAAT
>SNQJ01S0069803.1:20285-52431 GCA_010110895.2 Picea sitchensis | reverse complement strand
TAATTATACCTCCTAGTCTCCTATATATACCAAGGAGACATTTTCATTTGGAATCATCTGGTACTTGAACATTTAAGTGGGGTAAAAGGAGGTTTCCCCCTCTAAGAGGCTTATTATATGAAATTATCTCGTTTTCAAGGCATTGAGTACTTTTTCTGAGTTTTTTTTTTATGTTATATTGATATTTGGTTCTTAACATATGGTTTTAGAGCTCAAGGTCTTGGGGTTTCGCTGCTACATCTGAGACACCTTGGAATTTTTGCTATAACCTTTTTTCTACAACGTTTCAGAAGGAATGACGTGGAGAATATTTAGTATATGGATCAAGGTACGTTGGGTTAAAATTTAAGCTCCTGAGGTCTTATACGTTCAGAGATATAGCCTGTACAAGATAGGGTTTTGGAATCATCCTGAACTGAGTCATTGCGTAATTTTCGCTATAAAATGGTTTATGTAACGTTTTAGAACCTAAAATTAGAAGGATATTCAAAGAAATTAGTAAGGTATTTGTGGTAAAAATTTCAGCTTCTGGGTCATCTTAAATTTGTATATACACCCTATGTAAGATAGGGTATTTGACTAGTCCTATTGACTAGTCTCAAGAAGGTGTTCCAGGTAAAACAATCATAACTTCTTCCTAGAGTATCCAAATTACATGGGACTAGTTTAATTGGATCGTGGACAGTCTGTAGTATTTCTGGTATGAGTTTCAGAATTTTATATCAATCATTTTGTGCGGGGCACGCTATACAAGTGAGATCTCCTGGAAAGGCCAAAAATCAGCAAGTTGTGGGGAAGTTACCGTAAATTCCACTTGGCACATCCAATTTTGATCAGACCTGTGACATTGCAGAGAAGAAATATCAACGAACTACATAAAATACATTTTTATACCCAAAAGGGCCGAAACTTTGGAGACACAATAGAAGAAAGATTGGTTAGCAGAACCACCTCAAAATCAAGGTTCAAAAGTGATACTTGGTAGACATGCCACCCAAAAAGGGAACTTCTACACCAAATAAGCCTCCATACAATCCTACTTGGACTCTTGATGAAGGTGAAGAAATGCGTAGGGACATAAATGATTTACAAAAGAAGATAGTAACAAAACATGAACTACAAGAGATGGAAGCTAAGTTGGAGGCAAATATGGATGGTTTAAAAGAGGAGATCATGGAAGTATTGAAAAATTTTGTAACAGAGAAGACATCTGAAAGTGAAAATGCATCCCATGAAATTCATGATGAGGACACAAGGAATGTGAATCAAGAATGGAGAAACTCCAACTTTGGGTTGAATACCAACCACGTTCCTAAGATCGATATGAGGAAGTTTGATGGCAAGGATCCAATCACATGGATACTTCAGATGGAGCAATTCTTTGATCTACATAATGTGCCACATACACAAAGATGCAATTGCTTCTTTATATTTAGAACCTAATCAATTTTATGGTATTGATGGCTTTGTTCTGCATAAAATCACTCACCTTGACAATTTTCATGGAAGAAATGATAGCACACTATGAGGGTCTAAGGACCAATACCTTCTTTAGTTAATTGATAAATCTCAAACAAAAGGGTTCGATTCTAGGAACATTGAGAACTTCCAAAGATTGAATATAAAAGGTAATCCCACGATATTCGGATAGACACTTGATTGATGTATTCATGAGGAACTTTAAAGGATAACATTCAACATGAGGTTCTCCTTTAGGAACCCAAGTCATTGAGAATGCATTTAAGGTGGCAAGAAATGTTAAGAAATAAAAATATGGCTATGGCTACTAAGAAGATCAATCCTAGCATCTATAGAGAGAACAATTCTCCTTCTTTTAAAACACCTCAACCTACAGGAGTTGACACCTCAATAATTGGAGGAAATAAAGCGGAGGAACATGCTTTAATTGTGAAGATACGATTAAGGGACATAAGTGTGGTGAAGAAAGAGATTATTCTACATAGATTGTGAAGAGGAAGAAGAACAGAACAAGAACCATCTCAAGATGAAAGCGTAGAAGCAATTTCATCGGAAGATTTGACTCCCACGATATGGTGTAATGCATTGGATGGAATTAGCAATCCTCAAACCCTCAGTATCAAGGATACATCAAAAAGAAAAAAGGTAATAGTCCTAGTGATTAAGTACTCATAATTTCATTCACTATAAATTAGCAAAGCTCTCAATTGCTTTGTATATCGGTCACGAGTTCAAGTAATGATTGCATATGAAGGAACTATGTTTCTCAGAAAAAGCAATAAGATCAATCTTACTATGGGGAATGTGTAATGAATAGTCCAATGATTTCTATATACCTATGGGTGTAGATGGAATCAACGTATAGAAATCAATGGTTACAATCATTAAAGACAATGGCTTTTAATTTTCCAAAAGAACTTTCATGAAATTTTCATTGGAAGGTAAAATAGAATTGAGTTAAGAGGTATCACGGAAACTTGGTAGATTATTAGCTCTAATGGCATGAAAAATTATTGAAAAGGGGCATCAGGTAATTGTGCACAACTATGCTCACTAGATGTTCAAACATCTATGCCATCTATTCCTCAAGATCTCCAAGGATCATTGATAAGAATTCCGTGTTGAGATATTCCCAAAGGTCTTCCACCCACTCAATCATGATCATGAAATTCACCTAATTCTTGGGAGTGTTCCTCCTTAAATCAAGCCATCTGGATACCCTTATGGCCTGAAGAGTGAAATTGGTGCATGGTTGAAGAAATGTTAGAGAGTGACATTATTAGACCTGGCCAATTCTTACTTTGCACTAGTGGTAATGGTATTAAAGAAAAGATAGCTCATGGTGTATGTGCACAGATTATAGAGATCAACAAGATCACTAGTGAAGATAAGTTTCCCATTCGAGTCATTGATGAATTGAACTGAACTGTGGAGCAATCTACTTAAAAAATTGGATCTTCATTCGGTATCATCATATCGAGAATGAAGGAAGAAGATGTCAAAAACAACATTAGAACTCATGAAGGCCATTATGAATTTTTTGGTCATGCCTTTGGCCTTACAAATGCACCTTCATTCACAAGGGTTGATAGTCCATTTTCAAGCCCTTCCTTGAAAATTTGTGTTAGTATTTTTTGATGATATATACTAATCTATAGCAAGTCTTGGGAGGATCATGTGCAACATGTTGACAAGGTGCTACAACTACTAAAGGAGAAACAACTATATGCCAAACCATCAAAATGTTTCTTTGGAGTGAGGGAAATTAGAGTATTTGGGTCATGTGTATCTCATGAAGGTGTCAAAGTATACCCTAACAATATTAAGGTCATGTGATGGTAGACGATTCCCAATAAATTGAAGAATCTTAGAGGATTTTGGGTTTGACGGGTTACTACCACAAGTTTTTTCAAAACTATGGAAATACCCGGCGCAACTAGCGACACTAGCTAAGAAGGATGCATTTTATGGACTATAGGGGCAACTAAAGATTTTTGAACAACTTAAAGAGAGAGGTGAAAGATCCTATCTTGACCAATCCATAGTTCACAAAACCTTTAATGTGGAATGTGGCAGCCTCTCGAGAAATGGAATTGGTGTTGTCCTAATGCAGAAGGAAGGCCCACAGTTTTGAAAGTCGACCCTCAAGGGGAAAGGACTTACACAAACCCATTTTATGTGAAGGAAATGATGTAATACTACATGCATTGAAGAAATGGATCATACCTAATAGGTAGGCACTTCAAGGTCCAAAGCAGGATCATGATAGTCTTAAAATGCTTCTTGGAACAAAGACTATCTTGAAGAAAAACAAAATGGGTAAACAAGATATTGCATTATGATTTTTGGAAATTGTCTATAAAAATGGGAATTTTTATTGCCGAGATGCACTCTCAGAAAGGATAGAAGATCTTTGAGGCCTTTCTACATGCTATCTCAATCATCCAACCCGATTCGATAATAGAAACTAGGGATGGAGGATGGAAGAATTAGCCGAAAAGATGTGGACTCTCATTCAAAAGGTTGCGGCCGATTCCAGTGCATGGGATACATTTACATGTGGAAAAATGATTCACTATATGGTACAAAAGATGCAGCTTATATTTTATGTAAGAACTCCCAACTTAAAAAAAAGGTACTATTGGGTGCACACCTCTCTCTAGTAGGAGGCTCAGGATTTTTGAAAACCTACCATAGAGTCAAGAAGGATTTTTTGGGATGGCCTTAAAATTGATGTTCAAAGGTTTGTGGAAAATGTTTGGTTTTCCAACAAAGCAAAGGTGGAAACAATTAAGACCCAGGGTATTTTACAGCCATTATCCATCCCAAGTTAGCTTGGGAGGGAGGTTTCCATGGATTTCATCAGGGGTTTTGAAGTCACGAGAAGGAAAGAGTGTCATCATGGTGATTGATGATAGAGTGACCAAGTACACACACTTTGTGCACTCTCTCATCCCTTCAAAGCTAGTATAGTTGCCATAGCATTCATGGAGGCAGTTCAAAAGCTACATGGCAGCCCAAATATTATTGTAAATGACATAGATCCCATCTTCTTTGGACATTTTTGGGGCAGGGCTATTTTCTTGTTTGGGTACTCGAATTGGCTCATAACTCATCCCTATCATCCTCAATGCGATGGAAAAACCCAGATAGTGTTAAATGTGGAAGGATTACCTTCGTTGCTTTGTCACCGATAAACAAACACAATGGTTCAAATATTGATTTACCCATGGCAAAATGGTGGTATAACACTTCTTTTCATCTTTACTGCAAAAATAATGACACCATTTATGGAACTTATGGATACCACCCTCAACACCCATCCCACTTCTTCTCTAAAGGCAAAATCTAAGGTTCAAGTAGTGGAATATCACATAGAGAATCAATAACAAGTTCTCGTCTTAAGGACGACGACCATGGTACACAATCACATGAAACAACAAGCGGATCAACATCATAGTGAATGAAGTTTTGAAGTAGAGTTGGATGTTTTAAGACTAAAACCATACAAGCGGATGTCCCTCAAAGCAAGCCAAGAAGGATAATGAAATTATCACCAAAGTGCCTATGCCCTTATAAGATTGTTGAAAAGATGGTGCTGGCATACAAATTGGAGTTGCATCTTGATGAGTACCCAATTTTCCATGTTTCACATGCTTAAAAGAAGGTTGTAGCCGACAAGATCCCAGTTCAAAATAAATTTCCAGAACTTGACGAGGAAAAAAATCATATTGGAGCACGAAGCCATCGACACAAGAATTCACTGAATGAGGAATAGATCCATTTCAGTATCTCATTAAATAGGAAACTATCATTTGAAGATTCCCACTTGGGAATATGAGTCTTTTATCTAGAAAGAATCTAAAGTTACTCCAGCGTTGTGGACACCACTTGTCTCAAGGGAGGCATTAAGCCCTAATGTTAGCTCACTACCTTAATTAGGGCATGCATTTAGTAATGTTATTTTATTTATGTGACTGTTCCGTGGTTGTAATTATACCTCCTAGTCTCCTATATATACCAAGGAGACATTTTCATTGGAGATCATGGGTCATGAACATTTTAAAATTAAGAGGGAATTAAAAGAGGGGTTTCCCCTCGAAGGGCTATTATCTGAGAAATTATCTCTTTTCAAAGTGGGTTGAAATTACTTTTCCACAGGGATTTTTTCACATGCTATATTGATATTTGGTTTCTATGCTGGAGTGGGAAGATTACTTACTTGGTTGAGTTGCATATATAATAATGGGTATCAAGATTCATTAGGAATGAGCCCATTTGAAGCCTTGTATGGTAAAGGAAATTCAATGCACTCCAGGTGGGTTGGGACCCAGAGGATAAGAGTGGAGTACTTGGGCGGGGAAGTGTCTCCAAGGAATCCATGGAGGAACCCGAGGAAAGGTTAAGATTAAGCCGAATTTAAAGGCATCTTAGGATAGACATAAAGTTTATACATGAGATAAGACCGAGGAAAACTAAGATAATGAATTTAAAAGTAAGAATGTACCTCTTAAAGTGAAGCCCTCTAGAAAATCTCTTTGAAATTGGTAGTTATACAAAGGCGGTGTAGTCCATTTGAAATATTGGACATAATAGGAGCCCGGTTGCATACTTGCTTGCATTACATGCTTTCATGAATGTGCATAATGCATTTCGTGTCTCTTTGCTAAAATGTACATGATCCTAACCATGTTATTGGTTAATGTCACGTTCCGGTAGAGGCGGAGAAGATTCTCGAGGTCCCAGAGTGAGGAGTGATAGAATGAAAGGTAAAATATACAGAGATGGGGTTATAGAGGATGGTAAAGTTCATTGGACCTACTAAGGTCCTAAATATGCTACCTGGGATCATGAATATGCCATGTGGGAGAGTACACAGCTTTTGAAGGAATTTTGAGATTTTGATCTCTATTTTTTATATGCAGAGGATAGTGCCAAAATCACGGGGAGAGGGATGTAACACAGGTTTTGGTGTATATTAAATAATGTATTTTGTTAATTGTCGAGGGGCTAGAGGGCCCAAACAATTAAAAAGAGGCCGGTGTGCCTAATAAATGTAATGTTTGATCATTATTAATAATAAACATATCGATGGTTGCTAGAAGGATAAGGACTAGAGTTATAGGGGATATGATTCCACAAGAGGGGCTTGAGGGATAAATGTTTATTTCCTATTTTAATTACCCTTTGTCTAAGAGTTGGATCAGTGCATTGAGATTCTTGGGGGAGGCAGGAGGTTCTTGATTCCCCCATGAAATACATAAACATGTCCCTTCTCTGATTGGGGGGTTTTCTCGTTGGCTTGTTTGTTCATTCATGTGTTCACTTCCTAACTGTTTGATGCATTTACTCTCTCATTGACTCATTCATGCATTCCATTCTTACATGTAACTCATTCTTCTTTCCTCATTAGTGTCTTGGCTTAGGAAAGGGAAACAAATTTTTGTTGAGAAGTAGCCATGGTATTGTTGGTTGTAGATGTCAACGTTGTAATCCAACCATGACTTGAGGCCTGTATTTTTGAGATGCATTGGCATGTGTCCAACTTTTCTGGCGTTGCTAGTCTAGAGATTCTAGCATGGATGTCCACGGACTAGTTAGCTCAAGCCCTAGAAGGAAAGGACTTCTTGAGGGGAATGCGTGGCTGAAGGATTGAGGTCCATTCTCTTGGGTGGTTCGGGCTGGGTATAACAGAGTTGGGTAATTGGATTTCTATGAGTGTTGGGGAAGCTTGTTAGAGCTTGAGTGTTGACTATTTTGGGAAGCCAAGTAACACTCTGGAGTTGTCCTTGTGGATTCATAGCCTAGCTTTCGGGGTGACACTACTATTGAGATTTGGAGCAGTGTCACGGTTAGGTAGAATAATGGCAGTACCAATCAATTGGTGTCTTCTTTTATAACGATAATTTCTCTTTGTTATGGTATTATTTAGCTGTATATCGAATTTATTTTATTTGTGTATTTATTTATCATTTAATTTGAATCTTTAGAATATGCATACTTGTTGGTTATTGTTGTGCATGTCATTAGATATTTTCTTTTATCCGTCCTTATTAATTTAAAAATTTATCGATGAGAGAGAGAATTCCAAGGTTGGGCTTGAAGGTGGCGTACCCCATCCTTTTGGGTGGTGGGGTATGTTACATGTGTCACTACATATTATGAAATATTATACAAAGGAAGACATAGACTAGAAATAGTGTTAAATGTACGTGTCTTTGTTGATGCAAACTAGGATAGATATCTAGATTGAAAACATCTGGTAGTTATGTGTTTAACCTATTTGGAGAGTGGAATCAGGTTGGATGAGAAAACTATATTCTGTAGTTTCATTCTCAACTATAGAATACAAATACATGCTAGCCACTCATGCAAATGTAAGTAAGTTCTAATAGCACATATATTGTGTTCAAGTATTGGGTTTGTACAACAAGATGTAAGGTTAGATTGTGTCATTTAGAGTGCACGATATTTTTGGCAAGGAACCCTACTTATCATTCTAAAACAAAGAATATCTATGTTTAATATAACTTTTTGTGAGACATGGTTGAATGCAAGAAGGTTTCACAGTAGCAGTTGTCACTTTGAATAATGTTGTAGATTCATTGTGAAGTCTATTTGTCTTAAGAAATTCTCTTGGTGAAAACAAGAAATGGGAATTGCTTCCCTAAATTATTGATTATGTAATCCTCGATCCTTTTATGAAAAAACAAGTGGTAGAATGTTGGGTACGTGTTGTATTATTTTCATGGTCATCCCCGTGCTAAATTTCTTAATACTATGCTTAGATGTGTTTTTCAACATATTTTATAAATAATCTACCTGTGCATTGCTATACTGGAATTTTTTATAACTTACATGAAAACAAATCACATGAGAAGCTTGAAAGATGAAAAAAATGTTGAAAGATTAGGTAAGATCCATTTGTAAGTACAAAAGATGATGAATTCAAGGAAAAGTACAAGGTTCAACATGATCAACAAAAACTAAGAAAAATTTCAGAGTTGGAAGATAGAGTTGGTTGCAGCTGAACAAATAAAGGCTATAGGGTCCTAGTAACAAGGTTGAGAATTCTTCAACATATGCATCTTTCACATAGAGGTAATCCATCATAAAAATACAAAACCTTTCAGCACAAATTTGTCAACAACATTTGGTAGAATGCTACAAAATAAGATTCATTAGTCTTCTACAAAATAGAATTCAACAACATACTATTCCATAACATATGTAAATGATACCTCTTGTTGAAGTTATTCAAAAAACTCAAATATCGTGTCATTGTGTTCTCTTAATTATGCTAAACACATAAATTCCCAAGAAAATACTAGATAAAATTAAATGGTTAATAATTGATAATTATGGCAATAATTCAGGTATAAAAAAGAATATTTGGAGGGATTATGGAAGGTAAAATAGTTAAGAAAGTATGAGAACTATTAAGCAATTCAAGGGATCATTACATCATCTTACACTAAAAAACATTTAGCCTAAAATTATTTATTTAGTTCGTAAAACATATTTCATAATTTGTGTAATCATTATGGAGAGCCTTTGTTGATATAATATTGTTGATATAAGATTAGATAAAACAAATCATAGAAATAAATGTGAGGGAATAAAATCCCAATATTTTTTGGTCATTTGGTGAATATTGTGTAGCGAATGATAGTGCAAGAACATAAACTCATTCTAGGAAAAAAAATGGAAGATGTAGATGATGATGAATTGGTCCTCAATTTTTCTGGAATGGTGTTGGAAGTTAACAAGAGGGGGAATTTTATAAATCTCACGAGTGATATAGTGGAAATAGCATTATATTTTTTCTTTTCACTTTCCAAAAAACAATACAATGACTCCAAGTGGGGTTATATATAAAACTACACAAAATGGTTGAGTATTACGTTAATGAGAGACTTGCAATATGAAAGAAACAAAAGGAATTATTTAAAATGTGTTATTGTTAAACATGGTTTTCTATCATATGCAGAGGATACTAGTGTAGAATTACAAAATTAATATTTTTGCTATATTTACTTTCATATCAATATTAATCGATTTTTATTGTGTTTTTTTGTTTTTGAAAATTGATAAAATTCCAAAGGATGAACAAGGTTAGTGGGTTATAGATTAGCATCAATAGTTAGAGGGTTAGTGGGATGAAAAGAGTGTGTCACCTTGTGACACTAAAAAGGTGAAGATGAAAAACACTTTCTTTCTCTTAGATTGTCCATCCTATGCCCACATTAGATCTCAATTTTTCAAAATATCATCACTACCAACCTCCTAACCTCTTAACTCAACAAAAGTATGGTTATCTTGGAAAGATTCTCTTAATGCTTTTCAAACGAGAAACAAAATTCTAAAGAATGCTTAAGTAAATCACTTACCCTCTTAAGGTCGATAAACCAATTCCATATTAGTGGGTCATAGGTTCAAATCCAGGAGGGTAGAATATATGTATACTTTATTCTTTGAGTGGGCCTAATGGTTAAGAACATGTGTTTCCTCTTAAGAAGGTCACAGGTTCAAATCAGAGGGGATAGGGTATATATACCTTAAGTAAGACTTTACTATACAAATGCAGCTGGAAGGAGGGTCCTTGTCCCACAAACAAGGGGTCTCATACACCAATTTGGTGTCTTTGGCTTAGCCATGACATGCAAAATAAATTATTATTATTATTATTATTATTATTAATCATCATCATAATTATTTAGAGAGAAATGGGTTATTGAGTTAGTAGGCTAGTGTGTTAATGGGTTAGATAACTAGTTCATTTATGGACTAGCTAGTTAATGGTTTGGAGGCAATTAGGGTTAGTGGGTTAACTTAATCAATTATTAGATAAAAATTAGTAAGTTATGTTTAATGGTTGATTAATTTGTTATTCATTCTAATCTCTCACAATTCATTTAACTAATTTATAAATAATATTGATTATTCCATTATATTATTTTTAAATGATAATTATTTAAAGTATTGAATGTTATGATATAAATTATTTTTTTGTTTTTTATAAAGATTTTTTTCCAAATAATTTTAATATTTTGCAAATAATAAATAATATAGGAATTATGCAATCAATGTTAATTAAAGACATAATAAATATTATGACACATAAAGAATAAACTTATTAATGTAATAATTTATGTTAAAGATATTTTGTAAGTACAAAACTAAAGATTTATTTTTTCATTTACTATTATTATTTTTGGAATTATAAAAAATATTATTTTGACAATACAAAATCATCATCTTTGGAACCATAACAAATATTATTTTCACAATAAAAAAACTATAGAGTCAATGTTATTTAAGAACCAAAGTCATCAATATTGAAGTCTTATTATAAAAAATTAAAAATATGTTTTATTGTGTATGGTTTTCTAGAAGAAATATTGTGTGAAATTTTGGAAACATCCAATGTTTTGAGTGGATCCTCCACCCATCATCAAGGACAATTGGAAATCACAAAATGTTAGAAAATAATGTTGAGGCTTAGTATTTAAATAAAATATTAGGATATGACCATTGAGGAGAAGAAAGGACCTATCTTTTCTTTCTTGTCTTGGACCTCGAGTCTAATTCCTTCCATTTCAACGTTTCCTTCCCTTCCTAGAATATCATAATCTCTCTAATTTCTTTAAATACCTTTGTTTATCAACATCACATTACTCCTCTCATTTTTAAACCTTATTCTAATATTGTTTTAAACATTATTCTAATATCGTTTCCAATCATAATGGATTTCCCTATTCTATTAATTTTCCGCCTAATATTCCTCTTTTCTCCTCAACGATTATATCGTATTTTAATATCTTTTTTCAATACCTTACTTTTAATACCATTATTAAAAAAATTGTTTTATTAGTCCTAACATCTTAGAGATTCAATTATCCCTGATGATGGATGGAGTGTCCTCAAATGTTAGTTTTAAAATTATCGCAAAGTATTTCTCTAGAAACCCCATACATTATGATTAAATGTGAAAATATACACACTGAGATATTTTATTATTTTTAAATTCTTTGTCTTTTACTTATATCCTTTTTATTTATAAAAGTGTTAAAAAAATTGCATTTCAATATTTCATTAAAATTATGAAATTAAGAAAAAAAGGAACTTAAAACTTTTAATATTTTTGTATCATAAACAAATCCAACATCAAAACATATTGGTGTGTTGTATTCATTTGAATTCAATGGTGTATTTCATACATATTTTCACACCAGTTCCTTTTAGTGAGCCTTATACACCAATGTGAATAACTATAATAAAATCATCACTGCTTCTAATGAAAATAAAATATGCATTCCCTTTAAAGATATCATTATCATTGCCATTATTGTTATTGTAACCATTATAGTACATAACAATGCATAAGTAAATATACACACTAGTTATCTTTTACATGTAATATGAACCAATGCTTTCATTATATAAAACATGCAACATGACATTAAAATTATATAATACACATAGGTGCCTGTTATATATTTTTAGAGTTATGGTTCTTATCAAATATTGGTGCATAGATGCATATTATTGATATAAGCTCACTCGTTCCTTCAATATCTTAAATATGCACTAGGGCTTTGAAAATATATTATATGGGATGATAGTTGGATTACTTTGAGAGGGGGTGAATCAATTAATGAGGCAATTATAATCTTTTTAACCAAATAATCCAAGTGTTATATCAATGTAGGATTATCATCCAATAATGAGCAATGAAAAATGGAAAGGTATACATACATGAGTACACAGGTGTTTATGTGGAAACCCAAATGAGGAGAAAACCACATAATTCTTTTTCTTATATGTCTTGAGGAAGAATTACATTCATTGGAAGCACCAACTTCCTTTGTTTTCTAGCTGCAACTTGAAGGAGGCTCAACCTCCCTAGTTTCTTAGGCCTACAACACAGGGAATCTCCATATCCACAATTCTTTGGCTACAACCAAAGGAGGCTACAACCCCTATGTTCTCATTCTTTGTCCTTGCCAGATCCAACTACCTGAAGTAGAAAGTAGAATGATGGAACCAGCTGTCGGACTATCCTTTGTGATATATATCATTGTAAGCCTGTACCAATAAAGCCTAAACCATGCATCAACCATTGATCAGCCTGTACCTCAGCACAGCGTCAACTGTACCATAAACAAGATTGCATCAACCATGCATCCCAACTTGTACCCAAACAACTTGTAATCAACTTGTGCCATGAACAAGTGCATCAACCATGTACCAGTATTCTTACACCAATCATGTGTCACCTACTCATCCTTCTGACTCATCAGTATGTACCAACATCATCAACTATACACCTCATGTATGTGCAGCTCATCAACTACATCTCAACCATGTACCCAACATGTATCTTAACAAAATCCCTCATCAATTTCATCATCCAAATATGATTTGTAACTTTGTAATAAAACTGATGTATATGATCACATACTTGCAAAATTTCCTTAGATTTAACAACAAGAGACTAGCATTTTCATCAAGCTTTTCTTTAGTCTCCCATGAGTAATAGTTTTGGATTGATCAACAACCTAACTTGAAATAATCATAACTATGTACTTGTAATGAATAAATTTTGAAGCTGATACACAATTTTTATTCAGTGTGTTTTATTCCATTCATCTAGGTTTCACTACTTAGAACCTCTCGAGAAATGAGTTATAAGAAAAATGGCATACCTTGTTCAATTATAGATTATTCTAGAGGCGTGTAGAGAGTGCCCCATAGAGAATATTTGTTGAATCGATCTAAAAATGTTACAAGAATACTAAAGATGTACTATAACCAACACATTTTTTTTTTTTTTTCTTATTGAATTTGGATATGTTGTGAAGATGTTATGATGTTTTTATCCGAAATTCTTGTTTTAGACTAGTTTCAAGTCTAGCCACAAACCCTATTTTTCTAGGGAGTGTAACTCAAAATACAACGACCCAGGAAGATGAATGTTTACTACAGTGCTTGGATATGTTTCCTCAATGGAATAGCAATTTAACGGTCTGAATCATTCTATAAAAAAGTTATTTAGTGTGAGATGACACGTAAATAACATACCTTAGAAAGCATCATCAAAAGGAACATCCTCCCTTGAATTAAAGCCTTATTTTATTCACCTTCCTTAATACGAAATTGGCTTAGATATTATTTTTTTACCTCATACACCTATAGATATTCAATATGGTAAAATTAACTGATTCAAATTAGAGAGCCTTTCCTCTTGTTTACACTCTCCAAGTAGCTGCTAAAAGAATCTTCTAGGTCGCTTTGCCCACTTTCCTTATTTTAGGGTTAACCACTTCTAATTTCTCCATTAAATTTATTATTTAAAATTTATTTAAGTATTCACTTTGAATTATGGTACACTCATCACTTCCTTTATTATTTTACCTTCTAAAATCTGTCACTTTGACTACTTTGACCTTTTGGGGCTTCTAGATGACATGAGGTCCTCCAACATGAAGTAAGGTCATAACTCTCAAACCGTGAGGGAGTTAAGTGGCGTTCCATACGAGGAAATGGAATGACATGTAATATCCATATAGAATAGTACACCTACAAATATCAAAATTCATACCATTATCCATCAAACAAACTTGGGTCCATTACCCAAACCTCGGTTCTCCAACTTCTTATAGCCCACTTAACTCTTTAATCATTGAGGAGCTATGTGACATTCCATACCACGAAAATGGCATGACAAGAAATATCCATCTCGAGGATGGTTGCAACTAAAATTCATTGACCTTCATCATTATTCCACAAATAAGCGGGGTTCTCTAATAAGCAGGGGTTCTCTAACCATACTTCTAGGATAACTCAATCTGCAAAGTGTCTTCCCGTGAGGGCTTTCACCATAAGGGGACCACTTTGGAGTTCATCCTTGGTGCTATCGAGATTTCTTCAAGGGTTGACATCAATGACAACCAACCTTAATCAATAATGATGTGTATTATATATTTTATAATTCTCGTTCTGTATCAAATATTGTTTCACCAGTGTGTATGGTATATATTTGGTGCATCGATGTGCATTAAACATATAAGCACACAAACAAAACAAAAACAAAAAACTAATAGAACCTCAGGACACTCCTAATTTTTATTTATAGTGAAATTATATTAAAACTTCAAAATGTCCTCCACTACCAATAACAGAGATTTTATCAAAGGTTTTTTTGATAATTTTCCAAATCTTGTAACACTAAAAACCTTCACAAAATCCTCCACTATAAGTTGTTTTCATTGTAGTGTAGACCAAGGGTGAATATAGACCTTAGGAACCCATATAAGTTCTAGACATATTAGTGAGGTCTCATGTCTAGGCTAGGGTAAGAAAGGCTCTAGGAGGGTGATCCATCATATTAGGGAAACAGTTGAGAGGCATTCTAATGTCATTAGGCAAGAACACATGAATCAATTTCATGAGTTGATTGCACAAGGCACCTCTATATGGATAGGCATAATTGAATACCCAAGTGAAAATTTCATATGCTACACTTTTCAATATTCGTGAGTTATGGATTTGTCTCAAAGGTTATAAGGTTGGTAGGTATGGATTAGAGAGAAATGTTTGAGTGAGTTAGTAAGTTAGTGTGGTAATGGGTTAAATGACCAATCAATTAATGGACTGATCAATTATCCAACTATGAGTTAATAGATTAAGGGTAATGTGGGATTAGTGAGTTAACTTAGTCTACCATTGTCTAATGGGGAGTTTTCATGGAAAAGAATGGTTGAGAGAGGAGATACATACAACTCTTAGCCTAGATCTACAAACTTTCATCTAATCATAATAGTGATGGGGTCTTATCAGAGTTTTAAATGAGGTTTATGGTGTGATTTGTATCTTCTCGAGTGGAGGAGAAATGTGTTTATTACAAGGTGGAACGAATCAACCTAGAATATATTTTTTCTGCAATGATGAGTTTGTTAGTCTGCGACAATACAAGCATATTGGATGCGGAATGGCTCCAAAACCATCTGACGGTCAAGCTTGTGGGTCAGGTTCTCATCTCCCGCTTTTCGAATGTCTCCATGATGGAAGTGGTCATCAGAACCCCTCGATCAGGGGAAACTCTTGCATGGGATTTCATTCAAGCTCCAAGGAGGATCGAGAACAACCCATTTTGTGTGGTTTCTATTTGCATGCAATCCATCCACTTGTGATTAAGGAAAATAATTATTTGGTATCATGTTTTGAGATTTTATCATTCCATAATGGATATCCTTCCCATGTGTCCAATATCATGGGAACATATTCTCTGGTAAAATATCATGGAGGAGGAAAGTGGTCATGGTTTGAGAGGAACCAGAAAAGGTGATGGTCAAGCAATCATTGTCATTGCACTCGGACCCACTCGGGATCCATGCAAGGTGGTCATGATGGGGGGAATTCATGTAGCTTCGAATATTGGTAAGTCAATTGTTCCTTTGGAAAAAAACTCATCTTTTTTAAATTATGAAAAAGAGGTGACGTCGGGAGAAAAATTAAACTCAATAGACTCTTTTAAGGGTGTAGGTTTTTTGACTTCTCTTCTATGCTCCCCTAAGAAAAATCAGGTCCTTTCTATCCCTCGGGTCTTGGAGCAATGGTTTTCTCAGACTCCCCTTTCCTATGATGTTGGTTCTATCCCAAATCCTTTGGTTCCTCTCGAGGTGAGGGAGGAAAAAATCCTTTGGTATCTCACTCGTGATCCTTTTCCTGTCTATCTTAAAATTAGAGTATTTGTTAAGATCCCAAGTCAAAACAGTTCAGGATACCCCTGGTATCGATGTTTTAGCAATGGATGAAGGAACAACTCAACAAGTAGGTATAAAATATCATCTATATTTATCCCAACAATAAGCTATGAAAGAAATCGAATCCGGGAAACAATGAACCATTTTGAGGGCCCTTGGATCAGGGAAAGCCCTATCCAAAAGTTACAAATGATTATTTTGTCTCTTAATAATCAGGGGGTAAGGGACGCCCCAAAAATTCAGGCCCTCAAAAGAATGGTTGCAGAATATAAGCATGATATTTATTAGCTCAGGAAACAATGTGATCGAGGGAAAATAATGTGAAAGCCTTCAACCCATGGCTAAGGGATTGGTCCTTTTGTTCTAAGAAAGCTATAGGTTTTTCATATGCATGGGGCCCAAATTTTAATAAAGTTTCTTTGATGTTTACTTATTCTGGAATCATATTGGATATGGAGGATTTCTCTCTGGCATTTTCCTTTAGAATTGTCAACATCTATGGACCATATGCAGACAAACGACCTTTTTGGGAGGGCTTAAGAAATGATGGCATACTTTAGGATCCTAATTTAGTTATAGGTGGTGATTTAAAATTCACTTTTTCCTTTAAATAAATCTAGGGGAAACATCCCAAAAGGGACCCTTTGGAGGGATTCTTTGTTCACTGGATATCCTCTCATAACCTGGTGCACTTGGAGCCCCCAAAAATATATCAGGTGTGGAGAAATGGTATAAAGGGTGAAGATCTAGTAGCTAAAAGGATGGTCGGGTTCTTGGTGGCAGAAAATATGTTGGCCAACCCCTGGATCATTAAATCATCAGTGACGATTGGTGGTATTTCAAATCATATGCCAATCATGTTAATTATTGCAAAAGGTGTTTCAAAACCTTTGGCTCCCTTAAAATTTAATCATTACTAGATGAAGGAATCATATTACAAGAAACTTATTGCAAATGCCTAGACTCACCTCAAATATATTTCCGACAGCTTATATATGCATCAAATGGCTTCTAACCTAGAAAAAGTCAATCATTTATCTAGGATTTGTTCGTGTAGTTTCAACCTAAAAAACCAATCTCTATTGAGGGAGGTTGAAGGTAGGATTTCCAATTTGTTGATTTCAAAAACTGTAGATTATATTTCTAAGGAGGAAGAATCAAATATAGGGTTATTACTAAATAAAAGCATCAAACTCCTGGATCTAGAGGAATCAAAGTGGAGACTAAAAAGTAGGGTGGTCTGGCTCCAAGTTGGAGAAAATAAATCCAATTTTTTCATATTTATTATGAAACCATGGGAGAAACCTAAATTCGATAGATGACATCATAAATCACGAGGACCAAAAGGTGTCCTCATTTATTGAGATTGCCTAAGCGGGAGTATTCCATTTTTCGGGTCTTTTCACTACTCTAGTTGGGTGTCCTATAAAGGAAATTTTGTAGGTAATCTATCTCTTCCCAAGATCAATCGCAGATGAGATGAATGACTCCCTTCAGGCGGAAATTTTGGAGGGGGAATTTTTGGCTATGTTGGAAGATTTCCAAAAAAACAAGAAACTTGGTCTAGATGGCCTTTATTTTGAGATTTTTCTAGGATTCTATTATCTTATTAAATAATATTTACTTAATAGTGTCCAATAATCACAAATATCAGGCAAGATATTTGGCTCTTTAAATAGGACCCTTTTGGCCCTGATCCCCCACAAAAAGGAGACCTCCTCTTTCAAGGACTTTAGACCCATTTCCTGTTGCAAACTCATTTACAAGCTCATGTCCAAGATAAATGTAAATCAGCTCAAACCTATTTTAGGTGAGATTATCTCGGAGGAACAATTTGGGTTCCTTTTTCAAATAAAAAATCATGACGCGATTTCTTTGGCTCAAGAAGATTTTCATACTTTAAATACCAAGAAGATGCCATCCTTTGTCTTAAAACTAGATCTGTCAAAGGCCTATGACAAATTCAATTGGAGTTTCATGAGGCTCGCCTTAATTCAATTGGGAATGAACCTGCACATTATGAATTGGATCATGAGTTGTATTGAAAAAAAATCCTTTGTAGTATCCGTAAATGGCTCACGATCATCCTTCTTCAGTCCATCAAGGGGGATGAGACAAGGATGACCTTTGTCTCATTTCTTATTTCTTATCATGGTAGAGGGTATAATCAAACTCATTGAAAATGCAAAAAGGAAGGGACTTCTAAAAGGAATAAAGATGGTTGTGAAGGTTATTCTATCTCATTTATTATTTGTTGATGACATAATTATTTTTAGTGCAGGTAAAGTATAGGAATTTAAAGTGCTAAATTCCATCCTTGATTTCTATTGTGCCACTACAAGAAAGAAAATAAACTTGGAGAAGTCAATATTGTTGTCATGTTCCTTTGAGGGGAATTCTTTGTAGTAGTTGAAGTTATGGCTTTCGTTCATGATGAAACTCATAGATGAGGGAACGGAGTACTTGGGTTTCGATCTCAATCTTGTGGGATACAGATTAGAAAATTGACTATGGCTCCTAAGGAAAATCCAAGCATGGGTGTCAAACTAGACCTTTTGTTTTCTATCTAGAGGAGGTCATTTGGTGTTGATAAACTTAGTGCTAAGAAACATTCTCATATATTGGGATTCCATTGTTAAGATACCTAAAGGTATCCTCTAAAAAATCAAAATATTATGTTTTCAATTCCTCTAGTCTAGTAAAAAGGATCCAACTAGAATCCCATTAGTTAGATGGATAGGGATTGCTATGCCAAAAATATATGGGCAGTAGGGGGTAAAGAATCCTTTCTAGTTTAGTAAGTTCCTCACTGTAAAGAGTTTATGGAGACTAACACACAATTATTAGTTGTGGTGTAGGGTGATGGTCGCCAAATAATTCCCCAGTAGATGAATTGTGGATTTGTTCAGGGACTTTGTCAAATCGATGGCCAACTTCTACATTGGACGGAAATCCATGGTAGAATAATTTCCTATTATTTGAAAATGGTGTTCTTGGAAAATAGGAAATGGGAAAGAAGTTCGACAAGGGAAAGACCCATGTGAAGGGGATTCAAACTCTTTCAAATTATCTGATGGTCTACTCATTGTTCTTCACAATTTAGGATTCTTTAGATTTGGTATGTAAGAAAGGAAAGCATAAATGAGGTCAGGTGAAATGAATGGAAATATCAGAGTGACTTAGGTTTAGAAGAGGAAAAAGATGAAGAATGGGAATCTTTTGTGGATCTCCTAAAATCAAATTTTATTTACTTAAAGGAAGAACAAATTGATATGTTGTGCTGGAATAAAAATCCTACGAATATTCTATAAAATTGGGCTATCTATCATTGGTAGAAGAGGATTTTAAGGAATCTGTCAAATGGTGGTAGGAGGACATTTGGAAACTAAATGCCCCTCTAAAAGTAACTTTGGTATACTAATTGGATTTGAGCAACTAGATTCTAACATGGGAGGTGGGAATCAAGAGAGGGTGGAATGGGTCGAGTAGATGTGCCCTTTCCAAAGCTAAAGAGGAAACATAATCCAATTTGTTTGTGTCATGTCTTTCCACAAACAAAGTTTATATGGAGCTATGTTCTAAACTCAAGTTAAATTTTCAATTGGTTGGAAGCACTCTAGAAGAATGGCTCTTTGATTGCAAAAAATTGCAGAGTGCAATGACTTATGGATCTGCTCCAGGAATTTTCATATATTTCATTTGGTAGGCCAAAAATTTGACCATTTTCCATAACCTAGTCATTCACGCAGAGATGATTGGGGGCCTCATCACCAAAATTTCCTCTAATTTCAAAAACAAGATAAAAAAGATTAAAGAAATACGTCTGGTGGTGCTAGAAGTGAAAGAAATGATCACATGTGTATTTTTTGATGCGGAAAGTTGGGGAGACCCGTCATTATGTGGTGTTGGAGTCATTCTATTTATTTCTAAAGAGAATTTCTTCAAAATCAGTTATGCTCTAGGTTGTGGGACTAATACAAAGGCATAATTCTCTACAATGTGGACTTTGATGTACTATTCTAACATGCTAAATTTGAGGAAAATGCAGGTCTTTGGGGATTTCAAGGTGGTCATAGATTGGGAAAAAAATGGTACAAATCCAAGTAGTAAAGACTCAACCCCTTTTAAATCACATTCTCAACATGATGATTGAGTTTAAATGGTCTTATTTCAACCATGTTTATAGGGAGCTCAATGAGATTGTGAATGGGTTATCAAAGGATGCTTTGGAGCTTGATCCTGGTTCATTCATTTTGCAATAATTTTACGATGGTCTGTTATGTGATAAAAAAATCCTTTCTTATGTAGGGGTGCTCAAGGAATTAGGAAAGGGGGTTTAAAAATCCTATTTTTTGTTAAAAAAATGACTGTATGGTATGTAGTTAGAACTTTTTGGATGTAAATGGCATGTATGGGACAGAGAGGAAAGGAAGGTTGAATGTGACTTTTAGGTCTCTTATTTTAAATCTGACATCCCTTAAGAGAACCAAAACATGTATACTCATTTTTATATGAATATAAGTTTTTTCAATTTATGAAATAAAAAACAAACTTGTATTTTATTATTTTAAAAAAATAATTTTGTTAATTATTTAATTTTATGATTTTTGCAATTATAAAAAATCTATAAAATTGATTATTTTTGCAATTATAAAAAAATTATAAATTTAATGTTATTTTTAAAACAAAAATCATTAATATTAAAATTTAATTATTTAAAAAAGGAAAAATTGATTTAGATTTTTCATCTTTTACGTGATGAAAGTATAAAATATAATACTTTTTAAAAGTAATGGATGTTTTTATATTTTTAAAAGTGCAAGAAACAAATATTTTAATTTTAATTGATGATGATGATGGCGGCGGTGGTGGTGGTGGTTAACGTTCACTGAGATCAAATTTGGTTTCTCAAATTTTAAGAAAGGTAAGGAAATCAACTGGTTTGCTTTAGAATTTTATTTTTGTGCTTGAAAAGATTTAAGAGAAGCAATCCTAAATCACCATAGTTTTGATGAGTTAAAATATTATGAAGGTCGATATTGTAAAAAATATTTTGAAATTGTCATCTAATGTGAGTGTACGTAGGACATTCTAAGAGAAAGTGTTTTTCATCTTCAGTCATCTTAGCGCCACAAAGATGACAAGTTCTTTTGACCCACAACATTTTAGGAATTGTCTAATGCCCAATTTCACTATAGAGCTCGTGAAAGTTTGTTCTTATTTTAACAATGTTGATTTTTTTCTTTATGCCAAGCCAAAATAGAGAGATACTTATAATCTTATAGATTAGGCTTGATCGCCTCCTTATAGTATCTTAATTTTCTTTTATCCTCTAATTATTTATCACACTACAATTTCTCCTTAAATTTAGATGTAATAATATTTTTAATATTATCATTATTATGTGGAGTAACATCTTCCTTTATTCCCCAATTATTTATCCAAGACTCAGCATTTTTTTCCCAACCCTATTTGAATTGCAAGTGGTTTTCACTAGAGTTTGAAGCAATCTTAGGAAGCCTCTTGTCTTCCATGTTGTTTATCTTGTTCTTGTACATTAGGTATATAGTCATGATTGTGCTCTCGATGAGGGAAAGACTCACTTCTATGAGGAGGATAAGATAGGGATATGGTGTATAGCCTTTTATTTTGAGATTATAAGTTATAAAACACTTTTTAATTTTCTTTATATTTATCCATGATTCTATAGAGATGCTACAACACCAAACTTTAGAACTATATAATATAATAGGAGTGATAAGAGTCTCAAAGAGGAGTTTTTCTTATCTCATATCCAAACGTATGTTGATTTACAACTGCTTTGAAGTCCATAATAAGCTTTACACCCTCCATTGATCCTTTTCTCAATGCTATAGTTCCAGTTGGGCTTGTGATGAAGATTGATTCCAATATATTTGTGTGTCGTCACTTCCTTTGAGATGTCATTTTCATACATGGAATTAGCATGAGGGAAAATTCATGAATGTGGGTAACACTTTCGTGAGAATCGGGTCTCCAAAATTCTGAAAGACCTTTTCTCAGCCGAACTAATATTTTTTTCGACCGAAAGTTCTATTTTTTTGGCCGAAATATGTTTCAGTCGAACCTTTGAACATCAAATCGAACGGTACCGTGATGATGCCCTCAATTTACGTGTACAATTTTAGCCGGATGAATTTTTTTCATTCGATAACATATTTTCAGCTGAAAGATATTTCTACCGAATGAACTTTTTGGCCGAAAGAAATTTTCAACCGAAAGAACCTTTCGACCGAAAGAAACTTTCGGCCGAAAAGAGGTTTATATATTACCCACACATTGTGACTGTTATGGTTTTTTCGAGTTGTTGGTTAGTTGATAGTGTTGGTGATAGCGCTAGGTGACTGTGTTTCACGTCGTTGTTACGGGAGGGAGGATGGGAGGTCAGGTGGACATTGAAGCTGCAGACAGGCGGGTGTTGGAGATGCAGGCGTCTGGTCTAGGTAAATTTCGACACAATAATTTAACAGTATTGTCTAAATTAGTGGTCGGTAATGTTTAGTGGTAAATGTTTAGTGGTTGACACAATAATTTAACAACGTTGTCGGTAATGTTTAGTGGTAAATTTTTATTTTTGTCTAAAGCATTAGCCTCTCTCTGTCAGCTTTCAATGTAAAATGTGAAGTTTTGCACCTCACTGAGATCCTATTTACGTAATCCATGGAGAATTTTCCAGGGAGGGCCTACATTTCGAATTCTCGTAGGGCCGGTAGAATTACCACTCATACTACTCTTTTATACCCTTAATAGATCAATCCCCAAATAAGGCAGGGATTTATGGATCACTTTACACCCCTATCCCTTTAGCCTCTCTCTATCAGTAAGTCCCCAACTATCACTTTGTGCGCAAATTCAGTTAACTGAAAGGGCCCTTCACTTTGCCCGATAAAGAAGGTGGGAGCATGAGTATAGGTAGCACCCCTTTCTATTCCATAGTTTATAGCATCTAACCGAGTGAAAGTATCTGAAACTAGTGCAGCCAAACTAGGTGCATTAAAGTCAATAGCAGGTCATGTTGTTCTTCAGTTTGTGCCCAGTAAGTCCCCAACTATCACTCTGCACCCAGTAAGTCCCCAACTATCACTCTTCTCCCTCTGTCTAATTATCTTGGAAAGACACAACAAATCCAAAAAATCCATGAGAAAAGCAATACCAATGCCTACCATTATAACCATAACTCTAGGTTTAGAGAGAGGCATAGAATGTATACCATTGTCCATTTCCCCCTTGAAATGAAACAACCAGAGACCAATTAAAAGAGAAAATTAAGTTGATACTACCCACAATAAACGATAACGTCATCAAACTTAGAAATGATGATGTAAAGGTCAACATTTGGCAAACATGGGTGTAATTGGCATAGAATTTACCAGTTCTTTGACAAGAAACATATTGGTGGGAAACCCATCTTTTTTACTCTCAAGAAGATAGTTTATTATTTCCCTTCTGGCTATCAGGGTGCTAGAGAAGCCATCTATTCTGAAACAGACAATTAGTACAACGTTGATTACGACTTCTGATAACCTTGGAAATATTAAAGTAATGCCTTTGTATCTTTCTATTGTTGAGAGTCCTCCACTCGTATGCATGTAATTTTGAAGGGCATCAGAAGCCGTGAATGACTCCATCACCAAATTTGTTTTATTCATATTCATACCTTGAATATTTTAAAGAACTAATCAACAACTTTGTCCAATTATCCAATTTATTAAATTATTAATTTGTGTTCATCATTATTATCCAATTACAGTGTCCAATTTTTGTTCATACATTTTAGTGATGAACCTCTAATTTTTAGGTGGGTTTCTGAGCAATTGTGGAATGAATGGTTTGTTGATAAGAGTTCATTTTTATTGTTAAATAAGTTTGATATGTACTTTTTGGGTTTTTTATAAATGTTGCTTACACCCTCCCTCATTCTACTATTCCATTATGCATCCAAAAAATATTATTACCTTGCGCTCTCACCTCCAAAGCCTATGTAAACATTAGATCAACCCAGTTTTCATTCTAGCCGTCAAAATTCAAATCTTCTCTAACCATTTGTGATCCTGCAACCTGTTGTACCTTGTTGTATGAACCAAAGTGCAAATCATCCCTCACAATGCCCACAATCCACTTTTCCAGTTCAAACTGTCAGCTACACAACCTATTGGAATGCCTATAGAGATTATAAAGGAGACCCCTGACAAATGCCTCCAACTACACAGTCAATTCCAGAACAGGTTGTATTATTTGTATTGGATGGATTTTCATATTTTATTTTCTTTTTATTGGAAATATAATATAGAAATAAATAATTATTACATGGTGAAATTGAAATCAATTATGTGGGGCATTATTTAATAAATTCTAATAAATGTTAAAACAGTTTTTTTTTTTGTTATTCTTTGTTGAAATATAATACAAAAGTAGAAGATTATTACATGATGAAATTGACACCAATATTTTGGTGCAATGTTTACTAAATTCTTATAAATGTTAGAAGCGATTTTTACTATATTAATTTGGAACTATTGTTTATATTCAATGTATAATTATGGTTTATAACATTTTTTATCTAAAATTTATTTATTTTTATTGGGAAATTATGAATTCAAATAAAATTTGTATTTGGGTTAATTAAACATTTGGCTCACATATATTATATGCGAGATAGTTCACATATAATATATGTGAGGCCCTGTCCATGTATAGGGACAGGCCCGAACTCGGGCCTGTACCTATACATGGACATGGTTGAATATGGCCTTGTCCATGTATAGGGATAGGCCCAAGTTCGGGCATGTCCCTGTACATGGACAAGGCCATATTCAACCATGTCCCTTAGCTTAGTAAAGGCTATGTGTTACACTATGACCATTACAGACTAATAGATGGTTACGATAAAAGTATAAATATTAATGGTAATCATTGTAATCACTTGATTGTTTATCTGATAGTTACAATCATACTTGTTATATTGAGTTCATGTTAGTAAGGGCTATGTTATTCTGTGCAAATTAACCAATCTATTACCTATGATATGTTTAAGCTTCACATTTTATGTCCTTATTGAAACCCATAGCTCTCTGTGCTTTATCTGAATTAGTTGTACACACCATATCCGTAGTTTCCCTAATAAAAGTAATATAACTAAAATCAATAATAATACTGATAATAATCAAAGAATGTAATCTATCATAATAACAACTTGATCTCAACTAATATGAAACACACCATGTATAGCTCTATGCTCTCTTGTTGTAATTCAAAGTACGACTTGTAGTGTGACTTATAATTCTATGTTAGTATTACTGCCATTGACCTTTATTCTAGTAAACACAGTAACATCTAGCACAAAATATGAGTCAATTTGGCAGGTATAGGTGACATACATGAACTAATCCCATTACAACTAACATGAACATATTTTTTATATGGTATAGATACTAGTAATACCATACCCGAGGAGTTGTTTGAGATTTAGTGGTGAATATGGTAACATATGAACAAGGGAAATCGATATGCATACTCTAATACAGGGTGGTATAGATAATAGCCATAGCATTCCATGAAGATCATACAGACATTAGTGGCCTATACCTTAGAATAAAACTCTACACTCTTAACTATATCGTAATATTCAGATAGCTCATACAGGTAAGATATGAAGTTGATTCCATTGCTTTAGCTCTCTGTTAATCAGAGTAAGTAAAACCCATTTGTATTGGATAAGAGTATACCCTTTGTATGACCCTTTTTAATGATGCTACTAGTATAGTTATAGTGTTTCTTATAGTAATAGATCTATTTACACTATTCAATACGAGTAATAAGGATAAGGAATCCCATAATGTATGATAGTTATAACATGTGGAATTAATATAAAAGAGTAATGGTCACTATGCTCATATAAATAGGATCGATAGTAATACAGTATGACCATGATTGCGCTTATATAACATAAATATGATAGGTCTCTACTTTTGTTAGCTTATGAGATTTAACTATCCTATGCCTAATATGATTCCATTGTAATTCCCTGAATCATTTGTATTGCTTAGAGATAAGCTTGGCATCACTTCTAGTTACAGTGTACATACTAGTGAAAATATAGTAATCATAGACTATCTGAATCATAGAAGCATTACCATTAGTTAATATAGATACATATTACATATATAGGCAATGGTATACATCTTATCATGCTTGTTATTACTAATATATCATCACATATATCATATCTAAGCTTTTAGTAATAAACGTGATTACAATACCATCTTTAATCTGAGTTACAATACCATGTATTCTCCCTATAAGTGTATGTTTCCCATTAATTATAGCATAGTGATTAGTGTATTGGCTAGTCTAACAAACTCAGTATCATGGAAACAATAGGGATAAAGTAAGTGTACAGAAACATGAATCGAACCTGCTGTAATCATACCAGCTAATTGTATAGGGTTGAACATGATGAAGTAATGAGATAATAAGATATAAGACAACAACAAACCCTCTATGAGACCTCTATAAATTAGCTTTGGTGATCTATCACCCTTTGTATTTACATTAATATGGCACAGATACTAGTTACAGATTGCATGGTATTCTCTTTGCCTTATTTGCTCCATACTGTGCGAATCTTTATTGTATGAGCATACCATAGATATGGGAATATAAGGAAATGAACAGTGCATATATGAGGAAAATCAAAGAGATCAATAAGGATAAGAGATATGAGCTCTGTTGTGACAAGGGTGAATCTTGTTTCCATAACTATTACCATTGAATAGTATTAACTATGCATAATACTAGTATTACATCTATATTAGTGTCGATCAACTTTGACTAGAATCATAGTATTGAAAGTGAACACATGTGATGTATGTGAATAGCTTAGATAGAGCCTATGTTTTTGAGATAGCATGTTTAACTGTATTGATACAAGTAAGTAATATGCATAATATATGGATCTGTATTGATTATACCCATAGAGATAGTATCATAGATTTGAGCTTGAACTTACATATAAACCATATATAACACTAAGTAATGCTTACTATATACGATAAACATGTTGATATTGAAGTAATACCTAAGTTATCTATAATGAACACATACTACTTATCAATATTCCACAGTGTTGATTAGGGAAATAAGGGGAATATACACACTACTCGATAATGGTCATAGGTGAAAATAAGGGTAATAGCTTACGACACAAGCATTGGAATCACATACAAGTGTAATACATGTGTTGATACTTAGTTCCATTGCTTTCTAGTGATATCCCATGTATTTAATAAGAGATAAGATTAATATCACAATACGTATTGATTATGGTAAATAGGTCACATTATATCACCTTGTTGAACATTAAGCTAAGTTGTTCAAGTATTATTGATATCATAGTAATGGAATGTCTTTATTTCCCTTGTATTACAGGTTAAGCTATTGCCTTTAGTTCTTATTATATACTTCCCTTTGTAGTTAACAATTATTTCGTTTTCTTATATTCCCTATGTTATATCTCGTACAAAAACCTTTAACTATATGTAACGACCTCCTTGTTACGACAACGACTCTTTAACAGGTGATTTTTTTTTTGTGTGTGTGTGTTAAGGTGTGTGCGCGTGTAGAAGTAACAGACGCACTTGACTCTACGTCGCCCCCCCAACGACTAACAAGACGCAAGCAAGACGAACATAACAAGACGACATACGACGTACAACAGTAACCGCAAGCAATAAACGTCCATAGACATAAGGCGCACAACAAGTAACCATAATCATTTAACGACACACTGGGTTATGCACAGTACGAACACAGAAGGAAGAATCCATAGTAGTAGATTTTACTATTTCTGCACAGGAAAGCAGGGCGTTTAATCTTCGTTCTCTGCTCTAGAGAGAGAGAATGTCAGATAGGCTCCTGGCCGACTGCTCAAGCAGAAACTAGTAATCTCTGTCAAGTGTGTCGCAAGAGTGGAAACCCTGCCTTTAAAGGGCCCGAGACTCTTGATACGGCACTGGATTCCTTACACAGAAAAATAATCACACACCCACCCTTACACACTAGGCTACGTGGAGGTGTCTACATCCCACCCGATACAACAGTCCAACACACGGAAGGGTTATCGACCAAGTACAACTTTAACTGCCCTAAACAACAATCCCTTATTTACTAACTCCGAATAATTGATGTGCTTAATCAGGGTTACTACATCATATGTGTTTATTAATAACAATAAGGATTACCATAACATCGCCATGAATTATTAAGCACCTTACATTATATCACATATCCAGGCCATGATTTACAATTTCAATACCTATTATATGCTACGACCATAAATTTTGACGACCTTACCTGATAAAAACATTTCAATTAACCGTGAGGAACTCACATTTCGATGATCATAAATTTCAACAATAATACAATACTAACAACGAACATTCCTTTCTGTAAGTTGTCTACGGAACCCTACACTCTATAATATGATGCAAACAATGCTCTTACATAATTCAGAATCAATAAGAACCCATAGCACTACCTTTACATATCACCTTAACATTATAATTTACAGTCTCCATACATAGTCTCCATACATACTGTACACACTGATTACCTTGTCCATTTACATTATTCATAACCTTATAATTTTAGTAACCTTTCCACCCAAAAGACAACACCCTTCCCTATGGTCAAACACAAAAATAACATCATATTTTTAATTAACATCATATTTAAACAAAACAATAAACATCATAGTTAAAATGACCATGTATAACAATAACCCTATTAATATGACAATGTTTAAAATACCAATATTTTTAAAAGGCACATATATAAAAAAAATAACAATAATTAGAAATGCTAATATCTAAAAAGGACAACAATTGTAAAGACAATATAAAAATGACATCATATTATTATTGACATCATATTTAACCATAACAATAATCCTCATAGTTAAAAATGACCATATATAACAATAACACTATTTAATATGACAATGTTTAAAATACCAATGTTTTTAAAAGCACATATATATAAAACTAACAATAAATTAAAAATGCTAATATCTAAAAATGACAACATTTTAAAAGACAATATAAAAATAACATCCTATGTATAGTATCGATGGTACTAAATTACACTAATGCTACCCCATAATAACGACCACCTAGCAGCTATTTAGGATGACCTGGCACGAAAAAAGAAGTCACGAATCAAGACAGCTGAAAAAGGAAGTTTAAATTGGACTTAAAACAAGCTGTGTGCTGTCAACCGCACACCCACCAGTGATATCCTGTAACAGAGCGTTTGGGCAGCGTATTTTGGTATTTCATTGTAACAGTAGCTGTCATGGAACAACCTTCAACAATGAGGGGTCGTCTGGTGCCTTTGGCCTGGGCGACGATGATTACAGGGGCACACAAAATCACTCATGGTATCCGGTTTACGAAAACCCACCTCTTATTGTTCACAGCCACCATGAACGTCCGAGGAGATCCTCTCGCAGAGCTAAGAGCATCTGGTGGAGCTTTACATCTTCAGTTGGTACAGTATTAGGATCCCTATGGATGTTGTTTGGTTTGTATGGATCTGAACATTTGGAAATGGGGCTCAACTATTCCCGGCTTCTGAGAGCAAATAGATTGTTTGTTCAAGGAATCTCTCTATTGACAGGCCGCTAGCTACTATACGAGTGTTATTTTTGGAATTAGAAAAGGACAAAAATATCATATTTTCTTAATTAAAAATTGAATCGGCAACCACAAGGAGTATAAACCCTTTTTGAAAATAGAAAAAGACTAAAATATAATTTTTTTCTTATTAAAAAGAAATTGAATCGACAACCTCAAGAATATAATTTTTTCTAAACTAGGAAAGACAAATATAAATTTTTCTAAAAATAATGAATCGGCAACCTCGAGGAATATAACCTGAGGACTGTGAACGAACAAAATATATGAAAGGACTCCTGGCTGTCTTCCATTACCAGCCACCAAACATTAAAGACAAGTCGCAGGAAATTAAGGCAAGAGGTGAAAGGCGCAAAGGTTGTTTTACCAATATAGTAAGGCGCAGAGGTAGTAACAACGCGTCGTCAATGTGGACGCAGAATGGAAACTCAACGCAGGCTATCCTAGCACGCAGACCCCCCCCCAAGAAAAAATGCAGTAAACCTCATGGGAATCGCCAGAATGCAATACGAGCTCAACGCCACACTCGGATCCAGAATGTCAACAAATTTAGCCCCATGAAATTGAATTCTAGATTTGCCTAACCAATTTCAACACCCGAAATCGAATTCCGGGAAATCCAAACGACTCCAGAAATCGAATGTGAATTTGCTGCGTAATAAAAAAAATTTGCTACCCTCTAGCATCGTCGACTGCATGCTCTACATCAAGGGGAGCTGACTCATCTAAAATAACTAAGAAAGATCCGACTGCGGGAGTTCCCCATACCTACCGAATTAGGCAAATGAAATTCCGGCCTTTAGGTAAGAAGGGACAAGCGTTGGTACAGTCAAATTTACCAAGGCACTCAATTATTTACAGCGATCGAGATGGATTCACCGAGAAGTGGGTGTTGAACCCAAGCTAGGGTTAAATAAAACAAAATGAGGGCTAAGTTGATATTGGGGATGGAGACGCAATGGCAAAACCAGGCTAGAGTTTATTTAGATTTACACAGTAAAACTTTTTATAGCAAGAAAATGCACCCATTCGCAGAGTTTATTTAGATTTACACAGTAAAACTTTCTACAGCAGAAAAATGCACCCATTTCGCAGAGTTTATTTATATTTACACAGTAACTATTTACCGCCAAGAAAAACACACCCATTTGTAGAGTTTATTTAGATTTACACAGTAAAGCAAGAGAAATGCACCCAATTCACAGAGTTATTAGATTTACATAGTAAAACTTTCTACAGCAGAAAAAATGCACCCATTTCGCCGAGTAAGTAAATGAGAAAGAATTTAATCCACTGAGACTCACACAGATGGAAGTTAAATATTTTTCATCCGTATTACCCGATACACATGCAGAATGAAATCATAAATCCTAATGCAATCTACTCTACAAAACAGGCGTACCTTGTTCGCCCGCTTCGAATGATGTCTGCGCTCCTTGGGCTGCTTCCTCTTGCCGACCGTAGAGACCTCACCGGTACCTCCCAGCCAAACTCTAGGGGTACTCTACTTCCCCCTTAGCCCCCCGAGCCGCAAAGGGGCCACACACTATCCAGACAGTAACCTAGCTTCCCAGCTCGCCTCCAAGGCTGAGCTACCACTCAATCAGCTGAGAAAATCCCCAACTCCTCACAAGCAATCAGTCCAGTTTGCAATTTTGGTAGCATAACAATACCTCATAGCAGATCCCCATTCCTTCTCCCTTCCCTTCCTTCTTTTATGCCCCTCAAACCCTAAATCATAATAAATTTTAGTTTTTTTTAATGAAACCCTAAAAATTTCTCTCTTTGACAAGTGTCACTCATCTTTGTTACAGGTATGAACTAACTGAGAGGGGGGGGGTGAATCAGTTAGTGTAGATTATCTACAATCTCTCTTGTTTTTAACTTTAAATCATTAATCTTAGTAGCAGTGAGTATTTACTATGAAGTTCAGAGTTATAAACATAAAGCAGATAACATAAAGAATAGAAATCACACACAACATTCACTCACAAGTATGAGACACAGATTTTTCAAGAGGAAACCCAACCAGGGAAAAGACCTCATCTTCTTAGGATGTTAACCAAGCTCCAACTGCATTACATCTCATCTTTTATGAGCACCAACTCATAGAGGCTACAACCTCTTATTTCCAGCACCAACTGGCTGAGAGCACCAACTCTCACAGCA
>SNQJ01S0069802.1:46068-64124 GCA_010110895.2 Picea sitchensis | reverse complement strand
CTCTTCAACAATACCTTTCCAACGAGCTATCACACGCCTAAAACGGAGATCGTATGCAAAAGTTACGACCCCAGAAAATTGATGTACTCACTTACCCAAACGGGGACCACATGAATTTTGGCGCTTCATCTCCTAGGGTTAGGTTTTTGGATGTCTAGGACTTTTGGCATTCTCGTTTATTGTAAAAGGGCCTTCAGAGCCTGATTGTAATCATCTTCCTGCGAATGCGAGTATCCGTCACATCTCTTCTCAGAGATAAGCTCCCACCATTCTAGCGAGTCTTTCACTCTGTATTTTTACAGTCTCTATACATTTCTCTGATTAATAGAAATCGTGTATTACTGTATATCTATGTTTATGGTTGCATCTCTGATACACTTCTGTTATATTATTAAATATCTTCAATATATCTGTGCATTTCTTTATTATATCTCCGCTCTCATTTCGTGCCGAAAATAATTCGGATCACCCTTTCAAGGGGAAACCTCCAACAAAGCATCTCTCTATTACAATAATTCTCAAGACAAGGCTTTCTCATGCCTCCTAGTCTTATTTATACTAATTTTATCTTCTAAGGAACATTCTAGAGGAAGATCTTTCTAGAAGTGAAAGCTTCTATTAGGCATTCTTAAAGTAGACTTTTTCAAATTATTAAATATTCCTTCTTAACTAACATCGGCCTTTATTACATGGAAAATATATTATTCCACCTAGGTGAGCGGTTAGAGAGGATAATTCCCTAACAAGGGGAGTATGTAATGACCCATACTTTGAATTAAATTAATAAATAATAAATAAATGGTCTTAAAGTAATAAATTAAAGAAAAAGTAATAATTATAAAAAAAAATAACCCCATAGTAAAAAAACTAAGAAGTTATAAAAGAAAAGAAAGATAAAAATAAGAGAAATTACTTAAAAGAAATCAGAGAAAAGCTAAATTAACAAAATGTTAAAATTTCTTTGATTAATTAGTTAATGACAAGTGTAACTCATGTATGAAACTGTTTGCATGGATGGCAAAGAATAATTCTATATTTAATGAAGGTGGAGAAGGAAGTGTGACATCTTATGCTTGGAAAATTTGATGGAAAGGCTTGGAAGATAGAATAGATAGTTGATGGAGGGCTCCGTGGGTTCTCAATCATGATGACTAATGGGTTGTTTGGGAGGATATTTGTTCACCACATAGATATGTGGCATTCTAGATTCAAAGTTTCGAGTGTAATGGTTTTCCATTCTTAACGTTGTAAGTAAGTTGACTTCTACAACTCTCAAGTAAAATTCTACACACTCGCTTTTCATGTGAATTATGTAGTTAACAATGAATTTTATTTACTTTTATTTCTTAATGGTTATAAGGTTATGGATATAATTTATGTTTTATTATTTTCAAATTTTGGGCCATTAGAATATTCAAGTGTGAAACACATAGTAGCTTGCAAGCATGGAGGTGGGTGAGTTAGTAAAAACAAAATGGTTACATACGAGGTTGAGGAAAATCCTAGGACAAATTTACATGTAAAGGATAATCATATTTAGAAGGAAGAAAAATACGTTATAATGACCATTATGGTAATGTATTATGGAAACCCCATAAGAACCATTGTTAAAAAAGATCCTATTATCCCTCCTATACTTACATACGAGGTTGAGGAAAATCCTAGGACAAATTTACATGTAAAGGATAGCCATGTTTAGAAGGAAGCACGAGACGTTATAATGACCACTATGGTAATGTATTATGGAAACCCCATAAGAACCATTGTTAAAAATGATCCTATTGGCTCTTCTCTACTTAATAAGGATCAAGCTTTTACCTATTATTTTATCTAATCTAGTATGACATTTATACTCTAAAATTACATTGTTTGAAATTTTATTCTCCATACGTTATCATTATAGACGAGCAATATTAAAGTGCATGGATAATAGTTCCATTATTTTTCTTCGTACTAAAACACTACTTTGTTACACTTATTATTGGAAAGATCCCAAAATTGGAGATTGCTTAGTGACTACATGAAAAAATTTCTACTAGTACTAATAAATGTCTAGAAGAAACATTTTATCATGGAAATAAAGGGATCATTTAGTAAAAAACCTCCTTCTAGTTGTATCCAGAGAATTGGGGAGTTGGAGCTTCCCTCAGGTTGTATCTTGAGAAACTAGGGGGTTGGAGCCTCCTTCCAGTTGCAGTTGGAAAACAAAGGAAGTTGGTGCTTCCAATGAATCTAATTCTTAACAACATATAAGAAAAAGAATTACGTGGTTTTCTCCCGCTTTGGGTTTCCACGTAAAAACATTGTTGTACTGTGTATGTGTATGATTGCTCATTTTTTCATTGTTTATTTGCTCTGCAACTATTGAATGATAATGCTACATTGATATAACACTTGCATTTTGTGGTTAAAAAGGATAAAATTTCTCTATTATTGATTCACTACCCCTCTCAGTAATCCAACAATTGGTATCAGAGCAGGTTCCTTCAGAAATCAATTTAACCACTAAAAGGTAGATCATGGAGAGAAACAACAAGTATAAAAACAGAATACCAAAGTTTGATAGACATAAGTATGCATTCTGGAGCAGAAGGATGACAACATATATACAGGAAAAGGGATTTGAAATTTGGCAATGAGTAGTAGATGGATACAAAGACCCAACAGTTATGCCAACAAGTGAAAAAGAAATGAAACTCAGACAAAATAATTCCAAAGCCACAAATGCACTTCTGAATGGTCTTGGTGATACCAAAGTTGTACATTGTAAATCCGCTAAAGAGATTTGGTTATGAAGGAGATTCAAAAGTCAAAGAAGAAAATCTTCAAACTTATAGAGGTCAATTCAAACAACTAAAGATGAAGGAAGATGAGAATATTGCAGCTTACTTCTTATAAGTCGATGAAATAGTGAATGCAATCATAGGATTGGGAGAAGAAATTGAAGAATCTGTAATTGTTCAAAGGGTACTAAGTTCTATTCCTATGAAGTTTGATCCTAAGATATCATCACTAGAAGAAAGATCAGATATACACTCACTAAGCATGGAAGAACTACATGGAATCTTCACAGCATGTGAAATGAGAACTGAATAATAAAATCCAAATATAAAAGAAGCATATTTCAAATCATCCAAAAGGTGAAAGAAAAAGGGAAAACAAAAGGAACATAACAACAACAGTAACTTCTCAAAATATGATGAAGAAGAAGTGGCCAAATTTGTCAAAAGATTGAACAAAGGAACCAACGATAGATATAAAGGTAAGATTCCATTTTTTTTTTAGTTGTTATGGTATTGGTCATTTTTCTAACAAATTTCCTTACAAGAAAAATAAGAGGAATGGTGAATATTACTCAAATAGAAAACAAATATATACATCCAAAACAACCAAAAAGAAATCTTTCAAGAAAAGCTTATGCACCAAAGAAGACATCTCCTCATTAGATGAAGATAAAGGCAGTGACAGTGAGACATAAAGAGTTCTATTCATGGAAATAGAAGACTTTGATAAAGAAGATACCAAATAAGAATATGAAGAGGCAAAATTTGACTACCAAGAAGAATTGTTGAGTGCCATAGAAGTTATAAGAAGAAAAACAAGAAGCTCCAAGAAGAACTAGACAAGAAAGAAGACACTTAGGAACTAGAACAAATGATCATGAAATTGAAGGTTCAAAAAGAAAAATATAAAAGAATTGAAGAAGCACTCAAAGAAAATTTAGAAGAAATATACAGGATCATTGGAAATTCAGAAGTAGAGATTGTCACATTGAGAAAGGATCTTCAAAAGAAAAATATGCAGAACAACTCAAAAGTTCGGGATGACATTATCAACAATCAAAGATTTATCATGAAAAGTCTAGACTTGGATACAATCAGACAGAAAAATGATCAATCTCCAAAGAAACAAAACAAGAAACATACCAAAAACGTTATGCAGAAACAATCAAAGAGAATAGGAAGACCTACAAGGAAGATTACAGGGACACTCCTCCAGCAAGAAAATTCATATTTCAGAATCAACGATCGACATAAACAAATAGGACTCATGAAGAAAAGGGATTCATAAAAGTAACTGCTTTCAGAATATCTTCAAATCCTAGGTATCAAAATATCTTTTTGGTTTATATTATGCATGCAATAATTTTGGACATAAAGTTGTAAATTGAAGATCTAATAGGAGGAACATAAAAAACTTTGAAATTCATACAAAAATGGTTATCCAAGAAGGCCTATTGAAACACAGAGAAGAAGCTACAACATGTTTGAATCATTGAGCACTAAAGTGGAATGATACAGGTTCAACAGCTTTGAACACATGGACAAAGATTGTAGAATGGCAGTCCCTCCTAGAGAAACATAACGGAACAACAACAGTCACAAACAAGAACCTCATAAGAGAACATGGATAAGAAATCATAATCAATATAGAAATGAAGAATGCACACTCGCTCTACAAGCTAATAAGAAGAAACGTGGTTGGTATGTTGACAGTGGTTGTTCAAAACACATGACAGGTGATAAATATAGGTTTCTTACATTAAAAAAGGAAAGAGATGGGTCAGTCTCCTTTGAATATGATGATTCAGCTAAAATCATTGCAAAAGGCATAGTCGAAATTGGAAATAAGAATACCAATGTAAAAAATGTTCTACTAGTAGAAGATATGAAACATAATATTCTAACTGTAATTCAAATGTGTGACCAAGGTCATAAAATTACTTTCGATTCACAGAAGTGTGAGATAAGAAAATAAGGTTTAGGAAAATTGATTGCAACAACTGCAATGGCTCCAACAATGCCAATGGATTCCAAATTGACAGATAATTTTTGGACATGTGCAATGCATACAACAATTCACATTCAAAGAAGATTAATGCTTAGAAAAAAAAAATGACAAAAATCCCTACAAGATATGGAAAGGAAGACCAACAAATGTGAATCACTTCAAAGTATTTGGAAGCAAATGTTACATCAAAAGAGAAGATGGAAGAATGAAAAAGTTTGAATCTCATGTGGATAAAGGAGTACTTGTTGGTTACTCAAGTACAAGGAAAGCATACAAGTGTTACAATCTGAGTTTGAACAAAGTTATGGAAAAAATCAATGTAACAATTGATGAAACAAGTGGACGACAATTGAAGGAAGAAGGAAATGAATAAATGGAACAACTTTACAAAGAAGAAGTAGAATATGAAGAAGAAGTAGAAGGGGAAGATGAAGAGGATCAGACAGAACTAGAAGAGAAATTTCAGCAAGTGCCTCCAAAGACACCTAGAAAACGAGTACAGAAGAATCATTCTTCAGATCATATTATTGGAAACAAAGATGTAGGAGTTGAGACTAGAAGAAGAATATGTTCACCAGAACAAACACACCTAGCACTCTTATCTACGATTGAACCAAATAATTTTGAATAGGCTAGCAAGGATGAATTCTTGAATAAGGCCATAGATGAAAAATTGGATCAAATAGAGAAGAATGACACTTGGGAGTTGGTTCAAAGACCAAAGAATAAGAATTTGATTGGCATAAAGTGGGTTTTCAGAAACAAATTGAATGAAGATGGACAGGTTACAAGGAACAAATCTATATTGGTATGTAAAGGATATGCAGAGGTTGAAGGAATCGACTTTGAAGAGACAATTGCCCCAGTTGCAAAAATGGAAGCATTCTGATTGTTTTTAGCTTATGCATGCTCCAAGAATATTAGAGAGAATCGGATGGATGTGAAATCACCTTTTATGAATGGAGAAATTGAAGAATAAGTCTACATTGAACAACCAGAAGAATTTCAGTTGTCAGAGAATGCATATTATGTGTGTAAATTAAAGACAACCTTGTATGGTCTAAAACAGACTCCTAGAGCATGGTACTCTAGACTGGATAAATATCTAGAGGAGGAAGGGTTCAGAAAAGGAAGTGCAAACAACAACCTCTACATCAAGGTAACTCAAGATGGTATTTTATTCATTGAATTTTATGCTGATGATATTATTTTTGGATGTAATGATGACAGGTTAAGCCAGAAATTTGCAAAGGATATGAAAAATTAATTTGAAATGTCATTTCTCAGAGAACTATCCTTCTTTATGGGTCTTCATATATGTCAAAACAACCAAGGATTTTTTATTTCTCAAACTAAGTATATCAGAGAAATGTTAAAGAAGTTTGAAATGGAATATTGCAAACCAGTTACCACTCTTATGCAAACCAGTTGCAAGTTGAGAAAAGATGATGAGTCAAAGTATACAGACCAGAGGCAATACATGCCAATGATTGGTAGATCACTATATGTGACAACATATAGACTAGATGTAATGCAGGCAGTTGGACAGGTGGCACGATTTCAAGAAGCACCAAAGGAATCACATGTCTTAGTAGTGAAAAGGATTTTCAGATATCTCAAAGGAACAAAAGAGTTTGGATTATGGTATCCAAAAGGAAATGATCTATCACTTATTTCCTACACAGATGCATATTGGGAAGGTTTCATTGATGATCGACGAAGCACCAATGGAGTAGAGTTCTACTTGGGTGAGTGTTTAGTATCTTGGATAAGAAAGAAACAATCATGAGTATCTTTATCTACATCTGAAGCAGAGTATATTGCAGCAGCAACATGTTGTACACAAGTTCTATGGATGAAATAAACTCTAAAATATATACAGGTTGAGTATAATGATACCATTCCAATATATTATGATAATATGAGCACCATCGATATCTCAAAGAACCTAATGATGCACTCCTAGACGAAGAAAATTCCAATAAAGTATCACTTTCTATGGGAACACGTTATAGAGAAGAACATCAAAGTTGAATATGTGGGAAAAAAGTAATAAGTGGTAGACATATTTACAAAACTGCTTCCATGGGAAGCCTTTGAGTATCTTAGCCAAAGACTCGGAGTAATTTCTACTCCAAAATGAATTCTTTTGAATGCTTATATTATATGTCTTAGATTTACACGAGGAAGCACCATAAAGAGAATAGTTCAGGTTGGGAGATCAATTTCAAGAAGAGTTCAGTCACGGAGAGCAACCTCATATGAAAATATACATTTTCCATTGATGACAAAGGGGGAGAGATTTATCAGATGCAAAGGTAAATCCTTGGAGAAAGAGCACAAAAGCATGGTTCCAGGGGGAGCGATGGTCACAGGGGGAGAATGAGTGATATGAATTTAGTATTGTATTAGAGTGTTGCCATCAATGCCAAAGGGGGATATTGTTGATTATTTGGGTTGGTTGTCATTGATGCCAACCCTTAAAGAAAGACTGGTATGTTAAAATTTAAGATATTATTAGGTTTCTTTTAAATTTACTAGATAACCATAGCATAGATAGGATCACTAAGAGAAATACAATCACAAGATACACATCATTTATCCTGGGAAACCCTCAAGGGGAAGAAAACCCATCAAAACTTCTTTAATATAGATTCAATAACCAAGTACAGTACCAGAATAACTTTGTCTCTACGAGAGACAAACTACCATGATGATAGACCAGAAAATAACCAAAGAACCATAACCAATACAATACCAAGACAATAAACCAAACACTATATAATATCCTCTCCCAAGAAATGAGCCTCTCTCTCTTCCTTCTTCCAACAACTGGTTATTGCATCTTCCTTCAATACCTGCACACTAGATGAGTGAGCTGAGTGAGTGAACAAATGAGGCATTGGATTCCTTTATTTATACAAACATGCAAGCGTTAAAAAGAGGTTTATCTTCACTGGCAGGGCCGACTTCTCTTTTTGGGTAGTTAGAACCACTTTAAATTTTCCTAGGGGCTGACATCTTAATTTTCATATTACATTTAGGATTTGACCAATCTGCAAAAGGGGATACAAATATTCTTTGTAGTTACACAATATTTCAACACTCCCTCTTAACAAGAAGGATATTCTTTATATTTTGACAGGTCACTAGATGTCATCATCAAATGAACAATATCATCTGGGAAATATCATCAGTTGCATAATCATAATTAACTGGACAATAACATCAACTGGGTAACATAATCAACTGGGTAACATCATCAATTGGGTAACATCATCAACTTGACAACATCATCAATTGGGTAACAACATCAACTAGATAACAAGAGGCATCAATATAATCCACTTGGTTATCTCGCATAACGATCACTGACTTCTTCTGCATGAATCTATATTAAAGAAGTTTTGTTCTCTTTATCTTCGCACAAAAGATACTCTTTATTTCTTTCACCTTCACGCAGAAGATACTCTTTCTTATGTGCGCACATAATATATTCTATGAGTTTTTCCATTCCTTTTATGTTCTCCCTTTTCTTGTAGTCATCTATCTCACCCATCTATTGGGGATGACTACTACCAAAGCTTCACTCTTAGTAATCCCACATGAACTAGAGAAGCTAAGATGCTAGCTTGGGAAAGACTAGATTCCCTTTCCATGATCCACGCATGATCACGACACAAACCACAAGATCCAACTAACCATTCCACATGGTAAAGGTTTGTGTTCTAGGATACTCAATACTTGGACAGAGGAGATTGTCTTCTCTCTGCCCCTTGGAGAAACATCCACACTCCTCTCTATAACGGTGTTCACAGACCTATCTATGAGGGTATTCTATCATGTCCCTACAGTATCCAAAACTCAACAGTTGGACATAGACCAACCTTGGAAAAATTCTCATTCCCATTCTCTACGAAGGTCTCTTCCTTCTCTACGAATCTCTTTTCCTTCTCTATAAAGGTCTACCTGTGGGATTGTTCATTCCTTCTCTACGAAGGTCTCTTCATAACTCCACCAAATCATGATCCTCCATTTCAAACTTGGAGACATAGCTCCCTCTTGCACAAAACTAAGAGCTTATTTAATTGTGTAACATTTGATAATCATCATCCTTGAAGTTCTCTTCTGTAATATCCTGGGTGCCTTCTTGAGTTCGAACATTTATTTCTTTCTAACTTCATACTGGATCAAGATGCTCCATCTGCATCTATAAGAATGGTATTGGAGCAACCTGTAGTTACCCACATCTCATCAACTATATTTGAGTATGCATCTTTCTATTCATCTTGAACATTTCTTTTCTACATCTTTAGGATCCTTCTGCTCCTATATAAATACTGGATATTGTTTGGTCTTTACTAATTGTCACCATATCATAAGTCCTTCTCATGATGTCTAACTTCTGCAAGTCAGGGCATAAGTTCTTTCTTTTAATACCTCTAAACTTACTTACAATATGCTTTCTAAGATATGTCACAAATCCAATCAGTTAGTAACAATAAGAAGTAATCAAATAAAACTATATTGTGATTAAAAATTTTGAACTCTTTTTCACTCTACCTATGAAATTACCAAATTTTCCCTTACTATCATAGCTAAACACATACCTTTGTCACTCTCATGAGTGATCATACCTGAAATAAATATTTTATCTCTTTATTTATCCTCTTCTTTGATACTTCCTTCATAAATATGCATAGACATTGAAATAAAACAAGGTTAATTAACATTCTCACAAAAATCTAACTTGTAATGATAAATTATTAAAGTAAACAAGATACTAAAAATAAACATGAATACTTATCTTTTGTTTTTGTGTCGGGAGGCTCCACAGACTCCACCATTTTCTATCTTTCTTCAGATCAACTATATTCAACTTAAAGTACATACTCCTCAATTTCTACTAAACCTTTCTTTGAGGGAGGAAATTCCTCTTCCTCTGCCACATGTGCTTGATGCTTTCTTTTCCCTTTTCCTTGAGGATAGTCATAGGAAAAGTGTCCTAACTTTTGACAGTTGTAGCATCTCATCTTTGAAACATCTTTATTATAATATGGAACTCTTACGAAGTTATATTCTTTATTGTTCTTCTTGAAGGAACTTCTTCTGTTCTTTTGAACTATAAGAGCTTCCTCTTTGTCAACAATTAATCTCTTTTGTTTCTTTGCAAGTCTAGATTCTTCATGTGTGCAATCTTCCCATAACCTATCAAACTTGGGTAACTTGCTTCTTGCACAATCTCCTTGTACAAAAGGAATCCAAAATGTTGGAAACCCATTTAGGGTTGTGGTTACAAGCTCTTTGTCACTAATGAAATCTCCAATAGCTGCAAACTGATCTCTAATTTGAGAAACTCTCATAAGATAGGATGAGACAGATTCTGATTTTTCCATCTTCATATTAAGAAGTTGATTTCTTAAGGAAAGATTATGGCTAATATATTTTCTTTCAGATAACATGTTGAGTGCTTCATACACTTGTCTTGTTGTCTGTAGTTCGGATATATGAGGGATCAAGTGATCCTTTACTGAATCTGACATGATTCTCTTTTATTTCTTTTCATTCTTCTTATGCTTGGTATTTTTCTCTTCTTCCTCTGGCTCTGGTACATCCACTACAACATGTTCTAGGAGATCATTCTCGTCTAGAATCATATGCAACCTATGCTTCCAAGATATGAAGTTTCTAGATCCTTCCATCATGTCTTCTACCCTCATACTGCTAGCCATTATTTCTTGCAGTAGAAACCCTAGCCTTCTGGGCTATAGAAATAATAGAAAAAACAAATTTCTTGGACCTAAAAACTGAACTCACAAAAATATATGTTGGACCGAAGCGAGTATGCTGGTATAGTGAGTTTCTGAAAATTCCAATTTCTGACCATTGAAAATGGACCTGCGAAATTCTAGATTGGAGATTTATAGTTCTCTGGTACTTATGGTCTTCTGGTACTTCTGGTTTTGTCGTGCTTCTAGTTTTATGGTACTTCTAGTACCAGTGAAAACTAGGGTTTCAATTTCTGGGAGTTCTATCCACTGAAAAGGTGCACTAAAGGTGCCAAATAGTTCCTTGGGCTAGGGCACACTTTTCTAGATGAATTTTGGGATGAAATTCCTCTTCAATAAAAAGCCCTAATTTTCTTGTACAATATCAATGATGTTTTCTTTATCTAGTGAAAGATTTTGTCTTCATATTAGCTCTGATACCATGTTAAAGTTTAAGCTATTATTAGGTTTCTTTTCAATTTACTAGATAACCATAGCATAGATAGGATCACTGAGAGAAACACAATCACAAGATACACAACATTTATCCTAGGAAACCCTCAAGGGGAAGAAAACCCTTCAAGACTTAGTTAATATATATTCAATAACCAAGTACAGTACCAGAATAACTCTCTCTCTATGAGAGACAAACTACCATGACGCTAGACCAGAAAATAACCAAAGAACCATAACCAATCCAATGCCAAGATAATAAACCAAACACTCCAGAATATCCTCTCGCGAGAAATGCGCCTCTCTCTCTTCCTTCTTCCGACAACTGGTAAATGAAGCTTCCTTCAATACTTGCGAACTAGATGAGTGAACTGAGTGAATGAACAAATGAGGCATTGTATTCCTTTATTTATACAAACTAAAAAGCGTTTAAAGGAGGTGTCTCTTCACTGGCAGGGTTGACTTCTTTTTCTGGGTAGTTAGAACCACTTTGAATTTGCCTAGGGGATGACTTCTTAATTTTCATATTACATTTAGGATTTGACCAATCCGTAAAAGGGGATATGGACATTCTTTGCAGTTACACAATATTTCAACATTGTAGCGAATTTTGGTAGCACAAAGGTTTGGGTAATGGACCCAAGTTTGTTTGATGTATAATGGTACGAGTTTTAATATATTTGAAGGTTAGACTATTCTAGATGGATAGTAAATTGCATGCCATTTCGAGTGGTATGTGGAACGTCACATAATTCCTAATGATTAGATATTTATGGCCATGTGAAGTTGGAGAACCCTCATGAGCCATCTAGAGGCCCCAAAAGGTCAAAGTAGTAAAAGTGGTTGCAAAGAAGAAATTACGTAAATAATAAAGTGAAGTGATAAGTGTACTATAAGTCAAAGTGGCTACAAAATAAATTATTTAAATAATAAAGTTAATGGATAAATTAGTAAGTGGAAAAGTGGTTAGAAGTGGGTTACCCCTAAAATAAGGAAAGCAACTTAAGATGGTTAGAAGGTAACCCCTTGAGGAAGCTACATAAAAGTATAAATAAGAGGCAAGGGTCTCTCATTTTAATTAAACTTGAGAATATTGAATATATACAAGTGAATGAGGTAACCAAAGGATATCTAAGGAGAATTTCAGAGGGAAGGTGAAGTAAATAAGGTTGAAATTCAAGGGAGGATAAATTCTTTTGATGATGCTTTCTAAGGTATGTTATTTACTGGTCATCTCAGCATTTTCTCAATAAATTTATTTCTATAATGATTCAGACTGATAAATATGGCGCCCGCTGAGGAAACATATCCAAGTAGCTGTGATAAAAATTTCATCTTGTGGTTCGTTGTATTTTTGGAGTTACACTCCGTGGAAAATAGGGTTTGTGGCTAGTCCTGAAACTAGTCTAAAACAGGTGTTTCGGGTAAAAATTTCATAAATTCTTCATAATAGATCCAAATTCAGTAAGACCAAATGTATTTCTTAGATTATAGTCCGTAGTATTATGTGTACCATTTTTAGATCCATACAACCAATATTCTGTGAGTGGCACACTCTCCAAGTTCTCTCTCTAGAATAAGCCATAATTCAACAAGGTATGCCATTTTTTCTATAACTCCTTTTCTGAGAGGTTCCAAGTAGTGAAAAATGGAGTAATTGCATAAAAGACACGAAACAACATTGTGTGGTATTTTCAGATCTTTATTCATTACAGGTACATAGTTATGATTATTTCAAGTTAGGGTTGTTGACTAATCCGAAATTAGTCATGTGAGACTAAAGTAAAATTTGATGAAAATGATAGTCTGTTGTTGTTAAAGTTAAGGAAGGTTTCGAGGTATGTGATCATATACACCGAGTCTATTAAAGAGTTACAAATCAAATTTGGATGATGAAATTTATGAGGGATTTTGGTTGAGGTAAATGTTCGGTACATGGTTGAGACAAGTAGTTGATGAGTTGGAACACACATGAGGTGTATAGTTGATGATGTTGGTACATCTTCACGAGTCATAGTTTATGTGTATTTGATGCATGATTGGTACATATTTGGTGCATGGTTGATGCACCCGTTAATGGTATAGGTTGAGGTACAAGTTGGTGCACGATTGATGCACTTGTTTATGGTACAAGTTGATTACATGTTGTTTGGTATAGCTTGTTATAGGTTGTTTGGTGCAGGTTGATTGGTACAGGTTTACAACAGTATATATCACAGTGATAGTATGACAGTGGTTCCATCATTCTACTTCTATGACAGAGTGGTTGGACGGGGCAAGGACAGGTGGTTGTAGCCACCTTCTGGTTGTAACCAGAGAACATTGGGGGTTGTAGCCTCCTTCTGGTTATAGCCAGAGAATTGGGGAGTTGGAGCTTCCCTCAGGTTGTAGCCTGAGAAACTAGGGGATTGGAGCCTCCTTCTAGTTGCAGCTGAAAAACAAAGGAATTTGGTGCTTCCAATGAATGTAATTCTCAAAGACATATAAGAAAAAACATTAAGTGTTTTTCTCCCGCTTTGGGTTTCCATGTAAAAATATTGTTATACTATGTATGTGTATAATTTCTCATTTGTTCATTGTTTATTTCCTCTGCAACTATTGGATGATAATGCTACATTGATATAACACTTGCATTTTGTGGTTAGAAATGATTAAATTTCTCTATTACTGATTCACCCCCCTCTCATTAATCCAACACTTTGATAACATGATTATTGAATTGTTGTCACAAAATATTGTTGTTGGTTCCTTTTGTTCTTGCATCAAATATTTTAACATTCTTCTCATCCAAACTACTTCACAAGTTGCATTTGTAGTTGTGACGTACTCTGCTTCTGCTGAAGAAAGAGTGATTATGGGATGTTTTATTGATTCCCATGATACTATACCTATTCCAAAATGAAAGGTGTACCCATAGGTACTGTTAGCAACAATTGTTTTCTTAGGCACAAAAGTACCCAGATCTGCAAGTTGCATGGGAAGCACCCAAGAGCAGCGTGAGAGAATATTTTTTCCGATTACGAGTCAAGCGAGCGGGCAAAATTTTGTTGTCAGTAGCCAAGATTCATCTACAAAATTGATCAACGGTCATCAGGATTTCGGGGGTGCCAAGTTGCCTAGGATTTAGCGCAAAAGATAGCTCCCATATTTCAAAACAAATATGGGTCGTCCGATCCAATTGGGACAGGTGGCAGTCAGTCGGCGTATTAGGGATCGGTGTTTCGGGGGACAAGGGACCTCCCATTCATTGCAGCTGAAAGTGTCGATCGACGAAATGCCAAGGCACCTTTGGAGCCAAGCCCACGGTCCTAGTGCCAGGTCACGTCAAGCGAGCCTGAGGATGAAAGCAACCCCCTTTTAAATAACGAATGGTATCTCGGCCATCAATATTAAGGACACACGACCCACATCCATGCCATGTGGACAATCAAGAGTTCGAGGAGTAAGCGCTCTTCGTCATTGCACGTCTCGAAACCTCGAATCCCGAAGCACCGAAAGCGCCCAGAATCAAGCCTATGGTTTTGGCGCCTAGTCATAAAGGAGCAGGCCTGAAGGAGGGGCGCTAAGGTTTATCATTTGGCAAGACGGGCCTCAAAGTGCCGAGAGTGATCTTAGTCGTTCATCCTTGAGGAACACGTGGTGCATGATTAGGTTCTTCGCCTTTTCGCCCATTGCGATTTCGAAGCATAAGGAATAGCTCTCTCATATCCTCGAAGCACGAAGCATCGGAGACATCTCGGACCTGAGCCCACAGTATTTCCAAATCAGTTCAGAACCATCAGATTAGTGGGGGGACACGTGGCGATCGTTAGGCCCTCTCGGCATTTCGTCCATTGTGATTTTGAAGAGAGAAAACCTGCTCTTTCCCATCCGCGAACCCCGAAACGCCGAAAGCACTCTGGGAGATAGGTGTAGGGTCACGGCACGTGGTCACTTGAGGGAGTAGAAGGGGCTGTACAAAAAGGGGCCAGAACCGCTGAGTTGAATTTCAAAAGGGGGGCATTGTGTTCTCCAGATGTCAATTCGACGTAATCTAAATCCCGGTACTTGCTTGGAATGAATGAAGAAGAGAGAGGGTGGTTGAAACCTCGCCTCACTCATTAATTGCAAAGTATGGATGTCCCAGCTGAAAGTCTACCCGAGATGGTCCTGTGTACTGGTTCTTTCCATGGAAGCCACACCGAGTCCTCGACCCGCCAAGGAAGCCTGCGCACGCTAATTCAACATTTAAGGGCTCAGCTACCCCCTGGCGAGAGCCATGCAAAATTAAGGTGGCGTATGACAGAGGAGTGCAGGCTAGATTTGATTGAAGAGACTCCTCGGCCCGAAATTCTAGTAGGCCTCTGTTGGACAAATGTTTAGGAGTATATATAATCAATTTTGATATTTTTCAAAGTATCGATGGTAGAGCGAAGCTCCTGATTGTAAAGTTTTAATAGACACTCTAGTTCTCTGGTTATGCATCTGTATGTTAGACTTCTTTTTTAATGACAGACAATTTTCCTACCCCATCTAGTTTTCATCTCATACTGAGGGAGTTCATGATTGACTGATTCACATGAATTATTGTAGTTGTGTTATGATAAAGGATTTATTGTGGCATTATTGTATTCTCTGGTTTTCTGCGTTTGAATGTAAGAAGATCTTGCGTTTAGATGCCTTCTCCTACAGTATGTTAGGAACCTAATGTTCACAATAGACCTTTGCAGTTCTCTTATACAAGTCTTCCCCCTACTCACACTTACTACAACTCACTGTCTGATGTCTATCTAAGAACTCACCTTCCCATGCATGCATGGCCTAGTTTCGAAGTTGAAACAATATCATTTTGAGTTTACTTCCATTCGATCACCCCTTTTATACACAAATTGTGACATAAACTGATGGGCGTCGAGCTCTACTCCTGCTGCAATCCAGGAGTGACTTCCGTCACCAACTGGTACTTTTCCTTTCATCTGTGTTGCCTCCTCAATCACTTTCAATGTATCCAATGAGTCTGAAATCTTCTGAAGTGGAGTAGTTAATGCCAAAATATTTTTTTCCATTCACATATCTAATGATTCTATTTCCTTCATTCCAATGTGATTCTTTTGGAATTTCCATGAACGTTGAGATTAGTCTCACTCCATCCATAATATATGGCCTTGCTGCTATCAGATACTTAAGACTGCCTACCATAATTTTGAACAATGTGGAATCCACTTTGGACTCTTCATCTTCTTTTCTTAACTTCAATCTTGTTATGATAGGTGTTGGGGATACTTTGGAATTTATCATATTGAATCTTTTCATAATTTCATGTGCATACTTATATTGTGAGATAAATATACCATCTTTGGGTTGGTGAACTTCAATACCCAGAAAAATATCTCATGAGCCCTAGATCAATTATTTCAAATTCATCCTTCATTACAGACTTAAATTCTTCTATGCCAAAATCACATGTAAAAATCAAATCATCTGCATATAAGCAAACAATTAACATGTTACCTTGTTGATTTTCATTGATGTACAATGTTGGCTCACTTTCACTTCTCTAAAATTGATTATGTGTGAGATAGGAATCTATTCGACTGTACCAAGCTCTAGGAGCTTTCTTTAACCCATACAATGCCTTCTTCAATCTGTACACCTTGTTCTCTTGTCCTGGAACCTCATAGCCTTGTGGTTGTTCCAAATACACTTCTTCTTCTAAACATCCATTAAAAAATGATCACTTTACATCCATTTGGTAAATTGGCCACTTGTACTACGCGACAATGGCTAACACAATTCCGATTGTGTCCATGCATGCAATTGATGAAAATGTTTCATTGAAATCAATTCCAAGTTGTTGTGTAAAACCTATTTCAACTAACCTTTCCTTATGCTTCTGCGCATTTCCTTTTTCATCTTGCTTGGTTTTATAAATCCACTTCACACTTATAACATCATTGTCTTCATGTACATCTACCAATTTCCATGTCTGCTATACATCAGATTTCTTCATCCATGGCTTGAGCCCATACATCATCTTTGACAACTTCTTCAAAAGTTAATGGATCATCTATTTGTGAAAATAGAGAAACAAAAAAAGAAAATGAATTTGTTGTGTCCTCATTATAGATGTCGCACAGACTTCTTGTCTTTCTTGGTAACAAACTTGCTAATGTTGTATGTCAAGATGTAGATCTACTTGGACTTCTTGCTAGTGTTTGTTGCGCTCTAGGTGTAGACTATGCACCTGTTGATCTTACTGGGGTATTATGCGTTGTAATTTGTGTCGCAGTGCCAGGTGTAGAAGGGACTACGCACTGAATTTTACATGGTGTTTGAACAATTTCTTCTTCTTTTGTATCATGCTCAATGATTTTGACTGTCTTTTCTATGCTTCCATCCCATGCTTCATTCTCCACTAATTGAACATCGCAACTAATTATGACATTTCTTGCGATAGGATCATACAATTTGTATCATTTTGTTTCTTCAAAATACCTAACAAATATACATTTCTATCCTTTGTTATCCAACTTCCTTCTGAGCTCATCTGGAGCATGTGCATATGCAACACAACAAAAAACTTTTAAGTGTGACACATTATACTTCATACCTATCCAGGATTCTTGAGGAACTCTATTCTTCACACTCTTTGTCGAACATATGTTCAAGATATATAATGTAGTTGCTCCAGTTTCATCCCAATACTCATTTGACATATGTTTGGTTGCCAACATAATGTGCACCATTTCCATGATGGTTATGTTCTTTCTTTCTGCGATACCATTCTGGTGTGGTGTATATTGCGTGGTAAATTGCTTATAGATTCCATGAACTTTGGAAAGGTTATTAAACTCTCTTGAAATGTATTCTCTTCCTCTATCAGTTCTTAGACACTTGATGTAATAACCACGATGCTTCTCCACAAGTGATTTAAACTACTGAAAACAACCCAATGTGTCAGATTTATGATTTAGGAAATAAATCTAGGTCTTTCTTGAGAAATCATCAATGAATGTGAGAAAATAAGTACTTCCTCCTATAAATGGAGTTTGCATTGGTCCACAA